>JANAVB010008599.1:15367643-15475777 GCA_029216955.1 Iris pallida
GTATTAAAGTTAAGATATGAGTTTGTATTAAATTTGTTGAGAATGTTGTATTATTTTAGTAGTTAGTTGTTGTTGTCTTAATTCCTTAGGTATAACTTCTGGTTATCTTATCTGCTTTAGACTGTGATTGAGTATATCATATCCTTTACTGCCTCCATTCGGAGCTGATATCTGGACAAGTACATTATAATACACTGCATGAGATTAGTTAGCAACTAGGAAGCTTTCTACCGCCGACACTGCGGCGTAGGCTGGACGTACCCACTTCTCGTGTCCCTATACAGGGTGCGAGTCGTGACATTTTAGTGGTGGCCCATGCAGGTCGAGACTAAATTGTTGGTTACGTTATTGTACCAAGCATGCCTGCAATTAGGAACTTAAGGTAATTAGACAACATTAGGAATGACGCTTAGAACACCTAGAGGAATACTAGGATTGCAACATAGGAAATACATCACATGCTTGCTTATAATTAGATTTTCTTGTCTATGATTGTTTTGCTTTAAAGAGTCCTTATAAGTCCTTTTTATTGCAATTAGATGGTGCTTACTCGTTCATCCCAGTATGTCACACCTGAGAATGGCACACTCCCCATCCAGTCAGCTGACCAGTTAACTGATACACCTCCACCTACCACATTCCCCCACTCCACAAATCCACAAATCCAGATACCTCCACCACCTTCCACCTCACAGTCCCAGCAGGACCCGATACTTCTACCACTCCCTATCACTATACCTACCCAGGCTTCCGTCATACTCGACGGGAACCAACTGCTCACTCTGATCCAGGGGTTCCTAACAACCCATCAGGAGTAGACCACCCTACTCTGCTAGAGCATGGAGCGTTCTGAGGAACGTACCGTGGTCCCACCACCTGTAGAGCCGCGGCAGAGAGCGGGGACGATCAAGGACTTCATGGGTCTGAAACCCAAGGAGTTTTTAGGGACTGAGGGCATAGTAGTAGCAGATGACTGGTTAAACTCGGTAGAGAGGAAGCACCTTGGAGTTAGGATGCCGGATGACCTCCAGGTCGAGGCAACGGGATTTCTGCTGATAGACTTGGCAGGAGTTTGGTTCCGAAATGAGCCGCTATTCGCGAGAGGGAGGGCCACTTAGGATCAGTTCAAGACCCAGTTCAAGAAGAAATTCTTCTCGACTACCACTAGGGTAGCCATGGGGCTACGATTCCAAAACATCCAGCAGGAGAACCGTTCTGTCGACGAGTATACGGCAGAGTTTAGTCGCCTGAGCCGTTTTGCTCCTAGTCTGGTTGCTGACCCTGAGGAGATGACGCGTAGGTTTTGCCATGGTCTAGTTCCAGACATTGGCATTCTTATAGTGGCGAACGGTATGACTGACTACTACCAGAGCTTAGAGTTAGCCCGGAGTATCGAGGAGCGTCTTCTGTCTTGCAAGAGGCCGGCTTTTGTACATATTGAGGGACCCTCCAAGCGTCAGGCTTTCCAGCAGAAAGTGCCGACGCCACACCAGCAGACATATCATCCTCCCACACCACATCATTCGACCCCGCCAGTTACAGCCCCGAGACCCCGGCAGCAGCAGAATGAAGCTTTGTGTGTATACTGTAAGAGGCCACGCTTTTAGCATCAGCAGCAGAGGCCATTTCAGCAGGTGCAGCATCAGTATCGGGGTCAGGACCCGAAGACGATCAGTTGTTCATACTGCAGGAAGCAGGGACACACCAGGGAGCAATGTAGGAAGAGGCTAGGGGTTTGCAGTTGTAATGCCTGTGGATCGTATTACGTATCTTGGAATACGTGTACGTATTTTATTTTGTATTGCATATCTCTTGGCTTGGCTCGGTTTATTTGGGTTGGTTCGGCTAGGCTTGGGTTGCCTTGGTTCATCATGAACCAAAAGGGTGAACCCTCCTACCTACCACCATCCCCATTTATTAATCCCTCCTCTTTATCTCTCTTCATTATTCTTCTTCTTCTCCACATTTACTTCTACACCTACCAGGAGAGAGAGAGAGAGAGCTTAGGCAAGTGCAAACTTGTTTCATGATGGATCTCATGTTTTATTGTTCCATTCTCTTCCTTACTAGATTCTAAGCCTCTTTAGAACTGGAAGTTTTTGGTTTTGATGGTTATATTTTTGTAGATCTAAGTTTTAAGTTCCTTCTTGTTTAGTTTTCTTGGTTTTGATCTCTAAAACTTGGTTATTTTTGAAAACTAATGGTTCTATGTTGTAGAGAATTTAATTTCATTCAGTTTTGGCTTTTGTTTCGCTTGATTTCGACTCCGGATGAGTAAGTTATGGCCATTACAAGTTTTCGGAACTTTCATGGCTGAACTTGCTGTTTGGGGACGATGAACCCCATGCGCCGGGAACCTCATGCGCCCGGGAGGGCCATGCGCCGGGAGGCCATGCGCCGTGAAGTCCCGGCAACGCATTCCTTAACTCCGAGCGTGTCATGCGCGTAGGTTTCTTACGCGCATGTATTGAAGACGCAACGTGAGTTTCCCATGCGCCGATTCGTGCAGGAATCCCATGCACCGATTGGTGCAGGAATCCCATGCGCCGATTCGTACAGGAATCCCAGGCGCCGATTGGTGCAGGAATCCCATGCGCCGATTCGTGCAGGAATCTCATACGCCAATTTGTGCAGGAATCCCATGCGCCGATTTGTGCAGGAATCCCATACGCCGATTCGTGCAGGAATCTCATGCGCCAATTTGTGCAGGAATCCCATGCGCCGATTTGTGCAGGAATCCCATACGCCGATTTGTGCAGGAATCCCATGCGCCAATTTGTGCAGGAATTCCATGTGCCGATTCGTGCAGGAATCTCATGCGCCGATTTGTGCAGGAATCTCATGCGCCGATTTGTGCAGGAATCCCATGCGCCGATTCGTGCAGGAATCCCATGCGCCGATTGTGCAGGAATTTACTATTTTTGCCTGTTTAAGTTGTTTTGTAGCTAGAATCTTGAAAAACTCAAAACATGAAAGTTGTAGATCTTTTCCTTGGCTTCAAGAATATGTCATTAGTTATTTTATACAATCTTTCTCATTCATGATAATGTAAGAATAGAACACGATAGTGGCCCGCGGTGGCGCACTCTTGACAAGTAAACTGATATGACAAGTATGAAAGGTCTGGACACCGTGGGCGATTTTGTTTGTACAAATAAACCAGTACTGTCTTGCATCATGTCTAGGATGGGGATCCCTGAGTACCACGGTCAGGGGTACCTACTGAAATTGACTAAGGCTAATTAACTAGAATGATTCAGTAGTCATGAAGAGATTCCCAGCTACAGGCAATCCCGTTATCTGGGCGCATTAAGTGGACTTGTAGCCTACCGACGAGTAGGGCACATTTCCAGCACACAGTCACGTGTTGCATTCTTCATAACGGACATTCGACCCGGATAACTGGATGGTCTGCAGGGCTTGTGGCTATTGGGATAATCTCATTGCATCTTGCTAGTAACTAGGCCTGTGATAACCCTAGTTAGTTAAAAGTATCAAGCCGTACTCTTGATTGGCCGTGATTGATTGGATGAAGTTTATTCCAGCTTAGTATTATCCTGATCCTGTACAAGATTGTATCAGGACATGATATCTTGTATCGATAAATGATGGGATACCAAGTTCTGTTCAGATGAAGGGTTACAACCCCGGTCCTTGTTTGGTTTAAGGGTTGTAACTTAGCTATCTGAATAGTTCCATGGTTATCTTATCATATATCGTCCTGCTTATTGTGCTCGCCTTAACAATAAAGATCAGGGGGTCCAGTTCTGTTCAGGCGAAGGGTTACAACCCCGGTCCTTGTTTGGTTTAAGGGTTGTAACCTGGCTCCCGGAGCAGTTCTGTGTCCTCTCTTCGTTTATTGTCTTGTTACCTTATCAATAATAATTGAGGCGGGTCTCTATTCAGGCGAAGGATTGCAACCCCGGTCCTTGTTTGGTTTAAGGGTTGCAGTCTGGCTACTTGAATGGTTTCTCCGTGTTCAATATATTATTGTTATCTCAGCTATTATTACTATCTTTTAATTACCTTAACTATTTATTTATGATATGCTGGTTTTAGTTCCTAAGTGAAGCCTCCTTTGTGGCACTTGCTCTTTCTGGGGTCTGACCCAGCTGGTTTTGTGTGGCCAGATATTGGAGCAGCAACAGCGGATCCACCTGTCTTCCAGCCCGATGGTGACCACCAGGCGTAACCAGGGCAACGAGTGGGTTTCTTTTTGTCCTCCCACTTTATTGTAAAATTATTCTTTTGAGGCGTTTAGCCGACGAGCACGTGTTAGCTCGTATTGTACCTTTATTTACTGTCTGCCTACGGGCTGTAACATGATTGACAAATCCTAGGGTTGATCATGTATGACTGAAACTCTTGCTAGTCTTGACATTTTGTATGACTAGCTTCATGATCATCCAATATGTAATGTATGGGACGCCTTGCTATTATGTATTTGGTGCTCTGACATCTTGTAACTATTATTGCTTGCTTGAGATTGAGACAATAGGCTTGTTCATGACCATAGGAGACTGTTGGCTTGTAGTTAAACCCTCATGTATCTAGACAGCCGTGACCGTATAGCGAGGTGGGTTGTACTTCAATATACGTAGCTGGCTATGTACGCCCCCGCTCTCCAGTATTCTGGTTCTGGGGCGTGACATGGTTTTAGTGGTGGCCCATGCAGATCTTGTAATTCAAGATATGTGAGGGTTTACCGAATAGATGTCTCAATCAGTATTCGTCCTTGATCTCTGCTCGTATCTTCTGAATCCCTGGAATCTTGACCTGATCACATGCTTGTATCGTTGATCTGTCCTGGTCCTTCCTTATTGTTCTCTATGTCGTCTTCTTCAGCGGTATTGTTCCTGGACCTGCCGATCAGCAAGGCGGAGCACCTCCCGCGGACCAGCAGCAACCTGGAGATCAAGTCCAGCATTCAGGAGTAGCCTCCAGAGTCATGCCTACCGAAGGAGAACCACCAGTTCAGCCCGTCCAGCCTGCAGAGCCTGATGATGGCACTTTGGTGGGTCTCATCAGATCCCTATTAGCTTCCCAGGATCGTCGCGGAGATGCCTTGCACCAGGCGGTGGCAGATGCTTTGACCAGAGGAGGTCATCAGGGTAATAGCGCGGCCAACAGCTTCAAGCGCTTGAACCCTCCCTTCTTCGACGGCAGTGAAGATGCGATCGCTGCAGATGCATGGCTTCAGGACACAGAGATGATTCTAGAAGCAGCCAGGACTCCAGAGAACGAGAAGGTAGCCGTGGTGCGCCTGCAGCTATTGGATCTTGCCCGCAGCTAGTGGGCAGCGCAGGCCGATGGATTAGTGGCCCCTATTTCATGGGCAGTATTCAGGGAGAGATTCCAGACCAAGTATTTTGATGCTGTAGCTCGGTATGATCTACAGACGAGGTTCACTAATCTGAAGCAGATGGGCAGGACGGTCGATGGATATGCGACCGAGTTCTCCAGGCTTAGTCGGTTTGCTCCCACCTTGGTGGCGACCGAGTTTGATAGAGCCCAGCGGTTCCAGCAGGGGCTTCACCTGGAGATTCTATTGGCGGTGGAGCAGTTTGAGCATCAGACCTTTGATGCAGTACTACGGGCAGCCCGGAGGCATGAGTATACCTCCCAGAGGATTGTGGACAGGACCGGAGGTCGAAAGCGATCTCACGGCCAGATGAACCAGTCATCAGCACCAGCCCCGGCAGCCAGGGCCTTGACCATTGGAGCTCCGAGGCGGGCGGCCTCAGTGATGTCGGTTCAGCATTCCACCCCGACGCACCCTCAGCAGCAGAAGCAGAAGCAGTCTTCCGCAGTGGGATGTTCACACTGCGAAAAGCCAGGGCATGTGGTGTCAGAGTGTCGTAGAGCACAGGGTTTGTGCTTGGTTTGTGGTGCCCCGGACCACAGGGTTGGGAATTGCCCGAACAGAGGGAGTTCATCCGCCTTCTCTAGTCCTTCAGTTAGAGGACCAGCACCAATCCAGCAGCAGCAGCAGCTGCAGTACCCGTTCTCGAGACCATTGCCGACGCAGGCCCAGGCATTCCAGCAGCAGAGACCGCAGCAGTATGCCCAAGCCCAAGCCCTGATCCAGAGCAGGCAGAGGAATTTTCAGCAGAGGGGACCCGTACCCCGAGGACATGGTCAAGTGCTGGCTTTGACCATGGGAGAAGAAGGAATAGCACCAGGTGAGGTGGTGGCAGGTACTATTCTCGTCAACACCTTTCCAGCTTCAGTATTATTGATTCTGGTGCCTCGCATTCATTTATGTCTGCACGATTTGCGACACGGGTAGGATTGGAGCCCGAGTCATTATCAGTAAGGCTCAATATACTTACTGGTAACGGACTTGTGGGGGTAGATAGAGTATTTTCCTCGTGTCGGATCGTAGTTAGCGGTAGAGAATTCCCCGCTAGATTGATAGAGTTCCCGATGGCCGATTATGATGTGGTCTTAGGGATGGACTGGTTGAGGGACCAGTATGCCAGGATAGACTGCCACATTGGCAGGGTTATTTTTAGCATTCCAGGCGAGCTGGAGTTTTCTTTCTCCCGAGGCGAAGTTGAACCTTCTCCTCCATTATTGCGGATGGCAGTAGCAGCAGTGCAGTTACCTCGGATAGTCGAAGAGTTTCCAGATATTTTCTCCGAAGAGCTTCCAGGGATGCCGCCAGAGCGAGAGATCGAGTTTACCATCGACTTGATTCCAGGGACAGCCCCAGTGTCAGAGAGAGTCTACAGGATGGCACCGTCAGAGCTTGAGATATTGTACAAGATGATTGAAGAACTTAGAACCAAGGGGTTCATTCGTGCTAGTAGATCACCTTGGGGAGCCCCGATGCTTCTTGTGAAAAAGAAGGATGGTACGTCCAGATTGTGTGTTGATTATCGTACCTTGAACTCAGTGACAATCAAGAATAGATATCCTCTCCCGAGGATAGATGACTTGTTTGATCAACTCAAAGGGGCGTCAGTATTTTCGAAGATTGACTTGTGCTCAGGATACCATCAGATTAGAGTCAGAGAGCAAGACATCCCGAAGACAGCTTTCAGATCCCGGTATGGGCATTGGGAGTTCCTTGTGATGTCATTTGGAGCAACCAATGTGCCGGCAGTATTCATGGACCTCATGAATCGCATCTTTATGCCTTATTTGGATCAGTTCGTGATTGTGTTCCTAGATGACATCCTGGTCTACAGCAAGAGTGAAGCGGAGCATGAGCAGCATCTCCGAGTTGTCCTCCAGATTCTCAGAGAGCACCAGTTGTATGCCAAGTTTAGTAAATGCGAGTTTTGGCTTGATCGCATTTCGTACTTGGGTCATATCATCACCCGAGGAGGAGTTGAAGTAGATCCCCAAAAGATCGTGGCCATTGAAACGTGGCCGGTACCTAGCACAGTGGCAGAAGTCCGTAGTTTTCTTGGATTGGCCGGCTACTACCGGCGATTTATTTCAGACTTTGCTCGAATTTCCGCGCCATTGACCCTGTTGACCCGCAAGGATGTGCAGTTTGCTTGGACAGCAGAATGTCAGGATTCTTTTGAGAAGTTGAAGCGAGGCTTGATGACGGCTCCTATTCTCACGCTTCCAGATGGGACCGAAAGATTTTCAGTATACTGTGATGCTTCAGGCAGAGGTTTGGGATGTGTTCTGATACAGCATGGGAAGGTAATAGCTTATGCGTCACGGCAACTTCGTGATCATGAGAGAAATTACCCAACCCATGACTTGGAGCTGGCAGCAGTAGTGTTTGCACTTAAGTTGTGGAGGCACTACCTATATGGAGATAGGGTAGAAATTTTCACCGACCACAAGAGCCTGAAGTATGTTTTCACCCAGAAGGATCTTAACATGCGTCAGAGAAGATGGCTAGAGCTGCTTGTGGATTATGATGTCAACTTGCAGTATCACCCAGGAAAGGCCAACGTTGTTACAGATGCATTGAGCAGGAGAGCCGGAGTTTATTTCCTAACAGCGCAACCAGAGCTGTTAGCCGATCTTCAGAAGATGGGTATAGAAGTTGTCCTTCCTTCCAGTATGGCATTGATGGCCAGCATGCAAGTTCAGTCCACTATAGTCGAGAGGATCCGAATGGCACAGTCAGCAGATTCTAAGCTTCAGCGACTTAGAACAGAGTGTGAGACAGGACGAAGACCAGACTTATGTATCCATAAAGATGGTACACTTCGACATGGAAAGCGTCTTTGTGTACCCAGTGGAGATATCAGACAGGAGATCATGACGGAGGCTCACAGTTCGCAGTATTCCATTCATCCCGGCGGTACGAAGATGTACCGTGATATTCGTCAGCACTTTTGGTGAAATGGCATGAAGAGGGAGATAGCCCGATTTGTCTCTCGTTGTTTAGTCTGCCAACAAGTTAAGGCTGAACATCAGAGACCAGCTGGACTACTTCAACCATTGCCGATTCCCGAGTGGAAATGGGAGCATATAACCATGGATTTTGTGACTGGATTGCCTAGATCCCCGGCTGGCAGAGACGCTATTTGGGTTGTCATAGACAGGCTCACGAAGGTGGCTCACTTTCTCCCGTTCAGGGTTGGTCAGTCGACGGCTCAGCTAGCGGAGATGTATCTCCGGCAGATTGTCAGGTTGCACGGTGTACCAGTCAGTATCACTTCAGACAGAGATTCAAGATTTACGTCGCACTTTTGGCGTAGCTTGCAAGAAAGTTTGGGAACTCACCTCCAGTTCAGTTCAGCTTATCACCCGCAGACAGATGGCCAGTCGGAGCGTACGATCCAGACTCTTGAAGATATGTTGCGGTCATGTACACTCGACTTCGGTGGTTCATGGGAAGATCACCTGCACCTGGTGGAGTTCTCGTACAACAACAGTTTCCAAGCCAGTATCCAGATGGCTCCGTTCGAGGCATTGTATGGCAGGAAGTGCCGATCCCCGCTAGCATGGGATGATATCGGAGAGAGGCAGATGCTCGGTCCGGAAATGATTGCTTAGACCGTTGAAGTGGTCAGGAGAGTCAGAGATCATCTTCGAGTTGCCCAAGATCGCCAGCGTCATTGGGCCGATTCCCATCGGCGACCCCTTGAATTCTCGGTCGGCGACCATGTATTCCTGAGGATTTCGCCTAACCGTGGTGTCATTCGTTTCGACGTACGGGGAAAGCTTAGTCCTAGGTATATGGGCCCATTCGATATTCTGGAGCGAGTAGGAGATGTATCCTATCGTCTCGCTCTTCCACCATCGCTACGTGAGGTACATGACGTATTTCATGTATCCCAACTGCGACGGTATATCCCGGACCCGAGCCACATCCTGGATCATTCGGAATTGGTTGTTGGTACCAACCTTTCGTATGAGGAGAGGCCCGTGTCTATATTGGACCGAAGAGAGAAGATACTCAAGAACAAGACTATCAAGTTAGTCCGAGTTGCTTGGGGTCATCACTCTTTGGGTGAGTCGACGTGGGAGCGTGAGGATGATATCCGATCGCGATATCCCGACCTGTTTGACTCGTAAGGTATAATGTCTTCCTTATGCCTTATGCTTTCAATTCCTTGCTTGAATAAATGACTGCATGATAGACTGCTTGTTATAGCTTACGATTAGTATAGCTTGTCCTTGCAATTCTAGCCTCTTGATTAAATTCCGAGGACGGAATTCTTTGAAGGTGGGTAGAGTTGTAATGCCTGTGGATCGTATTACGTATCTTGGAATACGTGTACGTATTTTATTTTGTATTGCATATCTCTTGGCTTGGCTCGGTTTATTTTGGGTTGGTTCGGCTAGGCTTGGGTTGCCTTGGTTCATCATGAACCAAAAGGGTGAACCCTCCTACCTACCACCATCCCCATTTATTAACCCCTCCTCTTTCTCTCTCTTCATTATTCTTCTTCTTCTCCACATTTACTTCTACACCTACCAGGAGAGAGAGAGAGAGAGAGCTTAGGCAAGTGCAAACTTGCTTCATGATAGATCTCATATTTTATTGTTCCATTCTCTTCCTTACTAGATTCTAAGCCTCTTTAGAACTGGAAGTTTTCGGTTTTGATGGTTATATTTTTGTAGATCTAAGTTTTAAGTTCCTTCTTGTTTAGTTTTCTTGGTTTTGATCTCTAAAACTTGGTTATTTTTGAAAACTAATGGTTCTATGTTGTAGAGAATTTAATTTCATTCAGTTTTGGCTTTTGTTTCGCTTGATTTCGACTCCGGATGAGTAAGTTATGGCCATTACAAGTTTTCGGAACTTTCATGGCTGAACTTGCTGTTTGGGGACGATGAACCCCATGCGCCGGGAACCTCATGCGCCCGGGAGGCCATGCGCCGGGAGGCCATGCGCCGTGAAGTCCCGGCAATGCATTCCTTAACTCCGAGCGTGTCATGCGCGTAGGTTTCTTACGCGCATGTATTGAAGACGCAACGTGAGTTTCCCATGCGCCGATTCGTGCAGGAATCCCATGCACCGATTGGTGCAGGAATTCCATGCGCCGATTCGTGCAGGAATCCCATGCGCCGATTGGTGCAGGAATCCCATACGCCGATTCGTGCAGGAATCTCATGCGCCAATTTGTGCAGGAATCCCATGCGCCGATTTGTGCAGGAATCCCATGCGCCGATTCATACAGGAATCTCATGCGCCAATTTGTGCAGGAATCCCATGCGCCGATTTGTGCAGGAATCCCATGCGCCGATTTGTGCAGGAATTCCATGTGCCGATTCGTGCAGGAATCTCATGCGCCTATTTGTGCAGGAATCTCATGCACCGATTTGTGCAGGAATCCCATGCGCCGATTCGTGCAGGAATCCCATGCGCCGATTGTGCAGGAATTTACTATTTTTGCCTGTTTAAGTTGTTTTGTAGCTAGAATCTTGAAAAACTCAAAACATGAAAGTTGTAGATCTTTTCCTTGGCTTCAAGAATATGTCATTAGTTATTTTATACAATCTTTCTCATTCATGATAATGTAAGAATAGAACACGATAGTGGCCCGCGGTGGCACACTCTTGACAAGTAAACTGATATGACAAGTATGAAAGGTCTGGACACCGTGGGCGATTTCGTTTGTACAAATAAACCAGTACTGTCTTGCATCATGTCTAGGATGGGGATCCCTGAGTACCACGGTCAGGGGTACCTACTGAAATTGACTAAGGCTAATTAACTAGAATGATTCAGTAGTCATGAAGAGATTCCCAGCTACAGGCAATCCCGTTATCTGGGCGCATTAAGTGGACTTGTAGCCTACCGACGAGTAGGGCACATTTCCAGCACACAGTCACGTGTTGCATTCTTCATAACGGACATTCGACCCGGATAACTGGATGGTCTGCAGGGCTTGTGGCTGTTGGGATAATCTCATTGCATCTTGCTAGTAACTAGGCCTGTGATAACCCTAGTTAGTTAAAAGTATCAAGCCGTACTCTTGATTGGCCGTGATTGATTGGATGAAGTTTATTCCAGCTTAGTCTTATCCTGATCCTGTACAAGATTGTATCAGGACATGATATCTTGTATCGATAAATGATGGGATACCAAGTTCTGTTCAGATGAAGGGTTACAACCCCGGTCCTTGTTTGGTTTAAGGGTTGTAACTTAGCTATCTGAATAGTTCCATGGTTATCTTATCATATATCGTCCTGCTTATTGTGCTCGCCTTAACAATAAAGATCAGGGGTCCAGTTCTGTTCAGGCGAAGGGTTACAACCCCGGTCCTTGTTTGGTTTAAGGGTTGTAACCTGGCTCCCGGAGCAGTTCTGTGTCCTCTCTTCGTTTATTGTCTTGTTACCTTATCAATAATAATTGAGGCGGGTCTCTATTCCGGCGAAGGATTGCAACTCCGGTCCTTGTTTGGTTTAAGGGTTGCAGTCTGGCTACTTGAATGGTTTCTCCGTGTTCAATATATTATTGTTATCTCAGCTATTATCACTATCTTTTAATTACCTTAACTATTTATTTATGATATGCTGGTTTTAGTTCCTAAGTGAAGCCTCCTTTGTGGCACTTGCTCTTTCTGGGGTCTGACCCAGCTGGTTTTGTGTGGCCAGATATTGGAGCAGCAACAGCGGATCCACCTGTCTTCCAGCCCGATGGTGACCACCAGGCGTAACCAGGGCAACGAGTGGGTTTCTTTTTGTCCTTCCACTTTATTGTAAAATTATTCTTTTGAGGCGTTTAGCCGACGAGCACGTGTTAGCTCGTATTGTACCTTTATTTACTGTCTGCCTACGGGCTGTAACATGATTGACAAATCCTAGGGTTGATCATGTATGACTGAAACTCTTGCTAGTCTTGACATTTTGTATGACTAGCTTCATGATCATCCAATATGTAATGTATGGGACGCCTTGCTATTATGTATTTGGTGCTCTGACATCTTGTAACTATTATTGCTTGCTTGAGATTGAGACAATAGGCTTGTTCATGACCATAGGAGACTGTTGGCTTGTAGTTAAACCCTCATGTATCTAGACAGCCGTGACCATATAGCGAGGTGGGTTGTACTTCAATATACGTAGCTGGCTATGTACGCCCCCGCTCTCCAGTATTCTGGTTCTGGGGCGTGACAGCTATACCTGTGGGTCTGATACCCATCAGAAGATGGATTGTCATGTTGCACCTCCTTATAAGGGTGCTTGGCCACCTGTAGCTCAGCACCAGAGGGGTGGAGCTTTTGCGATGACGCTCGAGGAGACCAACGCTGCAGGTGACGGGTTAGCAGGTTTGTCTTTTCTGTCCTTCCTTTTCCATCTTGTTGTGTGATTCCATTAGTACCTGTCAGGATATGCTTGTGATATACTAGATAGTGTAGTTACCATGTTCAAGACTGTGGAATCACGACCAGTAGGACTATGATTGTATGTTATCTTTTGACTTTGATTGACTGGGGGTTTGACCTAGGAGGAATATGACCATCTTAATTTCGAGGACGAAATTTTTCTAAGGAGGGTAGACTTGTAACACCCAATTTTCTGAAATTGGGATATTTTGAAATTTATTATTTTTATTATTAAATAATGGTGATTTAGTCATGTTATGAATTTTGGTAATTTTTAGATAGTTTAAAACTATTTTCTAAGTCATGGCTTATGACTTTGGTTAACTACTAGTGTAACCCTAATGTAACCCTAGAGATTATATGACTTAGAGACTAACTATGACCATATGAGCCTAACCATGTGATTAGGATATCAAATTACCACTTTTTAGTCAAAAGGGTATTTTGGTAATTTATTAGAATTTATTTGGATTTATGTAATTTATTATTATTTAATTAGTTGTTAAGTGTCATGTTAGCTCCTAACCTAGTTTAGCACTAATCTAGAGGTTAGCAACTAACCTAGAAGACTAATGTTAGATGTTAGCTTATGTGTAAATAACTTAGGTTGGAAATATCTAAGATATTACTTTCTTAGATATTTAGAAAACCTAGAAATATCTATCCCCTTAGTCAAAACCTTAAGGGCTAAGTTTGCAAGGTGGAAAGGAACCCTAATATCTACCCATACCCTTCCCATGGCAGACCAACCCTACCCCCCATCATATATATGCACCCCCCTCATCATTCATGCCATTTTACATACACCCTAAAAACTAGTTTTTCCTACAACTTCAACCCTTCACCACTTAACCATTTTAGCTCCAAATTGAGCCTAGTTTCTTGTATTGGAACCCCCTACTATAGAGGATACCAGTTATGGCTTGCTAGCAAGGATTTGTGGAGCTTTGGATATTGGGAGTTGAAGGAGGTTTTCATTTAAATAGGCCTATTATTGAGGTTTTCCACTCAATAGGTAACATGCCCTAAAAACCTATTAATATTGTGTTTTCTCTTCATGGTTGCATGCATCTAGGTACCATGGACCTGTAGGCCAAGTTTGGTAGGATATGGATTGGGTTTGGTGTGCGTATCGGACACGTATCTGTGTGTTTAATTAAGTGTTTGATGAATTGCCACTTAGAAACCAAAACTATTTTCTTCCAAAACAAATTACATTTTTGGGTAGCCCTAGACATCCTGAATCCAAAACCCTAGGATTGACCTCAATTTCGAGCCGTATCCGTGTCCAAAACGGACACAAACATGCTGCACGACACAGTGTGCACAGCCAAGTTTTGGCTACTGACACGGCCTTCGTGTCATGTCTAGACGTGACGTGGACACGAAGTGTCATACCAAAACCCTAGCCCTAGACCTAGGCTACACCCTGACACAAGCACGACACGTATCCATGCGTGAGTCATGTCCACGAGGCTCCGTCCTCGCTGCACGAGACCGCACCATGCTCGCGTTCAGTCCCCTGCTGCTCGGGGCACACGTAGGACACGACACGACACGTGGAGGGGTGACACTTGGTGGACACGAGGGGGCAATGTCTTCGAACATGCCCCCCAAGTTTTGTGGCTTCTAGTGTTGTGTCGGACACGAATTCGTGTGTGCATCGATTTTACACTGACAGCGCACACGAGAAATTTGGGCTCTGATACGGGCTTGGACACGACACTGTACGACATCTGGACACGGGACAGGCTGCTTAACACGTAGACCAACCCTAGATGAACCTAGACACGTGACCACGAGACACGAGGACACGTGTGCCGTGTTCTAGACCTAAGTAAACACGTGCGCGACACTGTTACAGTCTGTGTTACCCGATTGGGTTTTTAGACACTTGGACACGTCGTGTCGCGTCGTGGTGGACACTTAAGGACACGAGGGACACGAGTATACCTAGGGGCACGATTACCAACCTTTAGGTTTGGGTATTAGTTAGGTTTTGTGTGTTAAATTTGGTTTCCCCCCTTTACCTACACTATGTACAGTGTAACCCAGTTTCTGGTATTTTTCAGATTTTAGAAATGGTTTTCAAACTAAATTTTGATATGTATATATATGTATAATTGTGTGTATATATACTATATATGTATGTATAAATGTATATGAGTGTGTAGGTGTGTGTCTTAGAGTATATGGATATGTATATATGTAGATATGTGTGTGTATATAAATAGGTATACATATATGTATGTGTGTGTCCCCCTTTCTCAGAATTTCTGAGATAGACCCCCCCTTTCACAGTCCACATGCACCACTGCCTCTTAACCCTTTCTAACCCTAATCCTAACCCTAACCCTTCACTCCCTTCCACTCTCTCTCTATATATATGTTATGTATATATATATGTTATATTATATATAATTATATATTGGTATATATAGTTGAGTGTATATATGGGTTTATATATATATATATATATATATATATATATATATATATATATATAAAATATATATATATATATATATATATATATATATATATATATATAAAATATATATATAGCTAACATATATACATATATATATATATATATATATATATATATATGTATATATGTTAGCTATATATATATTTTATATATATATATATATATATATATATATATATATATATATATATATATATATATATATATATATGTATTACATATATATATTTGGTTATCTATAAATAGTTGGTATATATATGAGAGTATATATATATATGTTATATATAATGGGATATATATATATTATGTATATATGTGGGTACTATATATATACTTGGGTATTATATATATATATATATATATATATATATATATATATATATATATATATATATATATATATATATATATATGTGGTACTATATAGTTGAATATATATATATATATATATATATATATATATATATATATATATATATATATATATATATATATACAATATTTATACATAGCCTATCAATATATATATATATATATATATATATATATATATATATATATATATATATATATATATATATATATATATATATATATATATATATATATATATATATATATCAAATATATATATATATATATATATATATATATATATATATATATATATATATATATATATGGGTAGGTTTATATATTATATAGATATAGATACCTATATGAGTTATCCTAGATACATGAGCCTATGGCCTATGGCTAGTTTTGGCTTAGACTTGACCAAATTGACCTAGAAATGACTTGGATGAACATATAAGGACTATTTGACTAAGGTTTGACTAAACCCTAACTAGATGATTAGGTTAACCATATGGATTATGAGGGTAGTCCTATGTAGATTAAGATATGTATGGGGTTAAGTGGAATACTTAGAGGTTGTGTCATGGTTTGAGTTAGTCTTATGGAGTATTGACTTAGATAGTTGACCATTGACCTAATTACCTTATTGACTAGTCTATGATTAACCAAAATCTTAGTTAGTCTAGACTTTGACCTAGTTTGACCATATTGACTAGTCTGACCATTGTTAACCAAACCCTAGATAACTTGACTAGTTTGGCTAGAATGTTTGACCAAGAGTTGACTTTAACCTAGATTAGACTTGTTTAACCTTGTTTGACCTTGTATGACTTAGTTTAACTTCTTGTGACCTAATATGACTTGATTTGACTTAGTTTGACTGTAGTGTTGACCAAGTTTGACTTTGACCTAGATTGGCTTAGAATTCATATAGATTGCATTGTAGATTCCATTTACCTTCATTTTGGACATGTCATAACTATATTACTCTATTTTAGGACATTGTGACCCTGGTACAGACATCTGATATTACACTACTCTTTTCAGAGTATCAGGCGAGTACATTCTCTGATAGTTCTCTCATTTATTTGTCAATTACTGTATTTCAGTTCTAGTTAGTTCTATGTGATTCTCCGTATCAATACGTATGGATATTTCTGGATTCATGTATGCGACACATACCTTACTTGCTGGCCTCTATTACTGGAGTCATTGGAATCATTCCGGAATCATTTCTGGAATCATCATGTAGCCGGACTCATCTCGATTCTTTTGTCGATTTTGGATTCACTTGCTGGACGGGAAAATATTGAGTAAGACATGTAGACATACCCCAAATCCGGAATCTCCAACTGGAATCTACCGGAAGCATAGCCATCTCTTGCCTGATCAGTGAGAGATGTGCCTGATACCTACAGCCGTTTACATATCGACCTCGGTATTTTAAAACACACTGTTAGATCATAGTTGGACTCACCCTGGATTCATTAATCACTGTTGGACTCATCTTGTACCGGAAATCATCTGGTATCGGATTATATGGACTGGACTCACACTGGGATTACATTAGACTTATATCGTACTGTTTGGACTCATACATATTATTCTAGTTCAGTTAGCTTTTATTATCGTCTTCATTGCCATGATTCTTCTCTTGTTTTAGTTACCTTTTTTTTTGTATCTTACTGTTTCTCTATGCCATCATTACCTGTATAAAACTGCCATGCTCATCAATAAAACTGTCTATAACTACTTTATAGTTCTTTGTCAATTACTTGGGTTTTCTAGATGAGTTGTACTCGTTCCTGTCCTGATTGGACCTGTTAAAAATATTACAGATGATAATCCTGAGGACACATGCCCTACTTACCATGGACTTGGCGGAGGATTAGCTACCTTTGGTCCCGACTCTCAGGAGTGATTCAGGAGATTAGCTAGTAGACTACTTTAGCTTTCATGTTTTGACTTGTTGTATTAAATTTAAGATATTGAGTTTGTATTAAGTTTGTTTGAGATATTGTTGTATTATTTTAGTAGTTAGTTGTTGTTGTCTTTAATTCCTTAGGTATAACTTCTGTGTTATCTTATCGTGCTTTAGACTGTGATTGAGTATATCATATCCTTTACTTGTCCTCCATTCGGAGCTGATATCTGGACAAGTACATTATATACACTGCATGAGATTAGTTAGCAATCTAGGACAGCTTTCTACCGCCGACACTGCGGCGTAGGCTGGACGTACCCACTTCTCGTGCCCCTATACAGGATGCGGGTCGTGACAGTGGACGAAGTCTCATTTGCTAATTCGCTTATGCCTAATAAGAATCTGAGTTTTTGATTGAATGATATTGTTAATAACAAGATAGCAAATCATTGAGTATGCTTTAAGAGAATCCACATGTTGCTATGCTAATACGAAAAAAAGAGATAATCTGCATGCTAAGAAGTAGAACCGTTGCTCGCTCATAAGAAACGAACTGATGCATGTATGCTAAAGTAGAGATATTGCCTTTAATCATTGAAATGTTTCCATGCTAACAAGAAAAGAAAAGAGATTGCTTATATGCCCCGAACTAGTATGCTTTCAAAGGTAAAATGATATGCTATATCTGTATAGAACTGTTATTACGTTCCAAGGAAGTGAAATGCTATTGAATGTTATCGAATGATCGAATGCTATTGAATGCTATCGAATGACCGAGCTATTGAATGCTATTGAATGACCGAATGAGAACTGAATGTTATCGAATGACCGAATGAGAATGGAATGCTAATGAATGACCGAATGATTAAGGCTAGTTATGAACTGGTCCCTACCTGTTGTACTGTTCTGTTTTATCTGATAAAAAGAACAAGTCATGCACTGGTCTCGGCAACTTGTTAACAAGGTAATAGTCTCTCGACGATATTGGGGGCACCCTGGATCGATCGGCCTAGGAGAGATTGTAATAGCACCCTGAGGTAAATGCTACACCTCAGGAATGTTGTGTCCTTAGCGACGAGCTGAACCATGAGTCTCAGCGGCTAATCATGGGGAGCGGACCCATGGACCACCATGTAGTTAGGACATGCATATGAATAAATCCTTATGGCAAAACCTAACACAGAACGATGACGGTAAAGAATGCTTCTTATATACATATGCAAATTGTGCTAAACTGTTTTGTGCAGGGATGGACCGTCGGCTATGGTAAGAGTCACTGAAAAAGTGATACATATGTATTACTTTAGTTTTTCTACATGAATTGTTTGCAGAGATTAATCCGTTGTAAAGAAATGCTATGTTCCACTAAAGAAGAGATATGATATCGTGCATATAATTGTCCCTTAGAGTTGCTTGAACAGAAAAATAAATATGCTCATAAAATACGCTGCGCACTGCACATGAAATGAATAGTCATCGTGCTTGAATTGAACAGTCCCTTGCATGCTTGAAACGAACTGAAATGAATTGTGGCTTTTCAAAGATGTTTTCAAAGAATGTAAACTGACTCTGTATGCATGAAATGAATATAGGTAAAAAGTAGTATGATCACATCACAAAAAACGTTTCCTCACTAGTGATCGTTTCAGACAAATGTAGATATTTGTTCACAATCACCAGTATGCTGATATACTGACCCACCATCAGTCTGCATGTAGGTGCAATATGTATCGAGAAGGACAGTCTGAAGCGATAGCCCGAGCCTCATCCTCTGGAGCCAGAACTCAGAAGAGATGCCAAGAGATGACATCTGTTGCAAGAGTTGGTTTTGTATATAAAGAGATGTAATGTATGGAAATGGGATCATTGTAATCTGTAAAGTTCTGAGAGAATGTAACATTGTATCAGAGAGAATCGAGAGCTTGTAATATGTTCAAATAAAATCAAAGAAGAGAATTGTTTCTTGTTACCATTGTGTTTAATACATGTATTCTGAAATATGTCTGCTGCTGCTTCAATTATCTGCAATATGTTCTGCTGCGTATTATCAATCTAGTCTTGCTTCAGGTATTGGCCTTGTGCAAGCGCAACTTAGGCTTGCACGGCATCACGCCTTAGCGAGGACGAACGGTCTCACAGAGTCCAAAGCGAGGACGAAAAAGGACTCTGCGGGATCGGGGCGTGACAGAATGGTATCAGAAATATGTCTGCTGCTGCTTCAATTATCTGTAATATGTTCTGCTGCGTATTGTCAATCTTGTCTTGCTTCAGGTCTTGGTCTTGTGCAAGCGCAACTTAGGCTTGCACGACATCACGCCTTAGCGAGGATGAACGGTCTCACAGAGTCCGAAGCGAGGACGAAAAAGGACTATGTCGGATCGGGGCGTGACAGAATGGTATCAGAGCAACACGATCCTCTGGTCAATTGTTGATTCGATTGAATTTGAAGATGTTTCCCTGATCAAAATTTTCTTGCCTGCTTGATATCATCAATGAGATGAACGTTCCATACAATAAGTCCGTAAATATTTTTATGATGCCGGTAAATATTTTATCGATTTAATGGATTGAGATTGAAATGCTTTATTGAACAAGAGTTTTGATATGATCTGAATTAAGAGTTTTGTGGATTGATGATGGCGAAGGATGAGGACTATCGCTGCTATGGATATCGTAAGTTTCTCCTTAAGTTTCGAGGACGAAACATTTTCTCGGTAGGTAATTATGTAGTGCTCCGCTCCGCGAAGGCACTAGATAGACAGAAAGATCAGATTGCTGGCTCTGCAACAGAAGACGATTGATCTGGGTGAGTGGACGAAGTCTTATTTGCTGATTCGCTTACGCCTAATAAGAATCTGAATTTTTGATTGAATGATATTGTTAATAACAATATAGTAAATCATTGAGTATGCTTTAAGAGAATCCACATGTTGCTATGCTAATACGAGAAAAAGAGATAATCTGCATGCTAAGAAGTAGAACGGTTGCTTGCTCATAAGAAACGAACTGATGCATGTATGTTAAAGTAGAGATGTTGCCTTTAATCATTGAACTATTGCCATGCTAACAAGAAAAGAAAAGAGATTGCTTATATGCCCCGAACTAGTATGCTTTCAAAGGTAAAATGATATGCTATATTTGTATAGAACTGTTATTACGTTCCAAGAAAGTGAAATGCTATTGAATGCTATCGAATGACCGAATGCTATTGAATGCTATCGAATGACCGAATGAGAATGGAATGCTAATAAACGACCGAACGATTAAGGCTAGTTATGAACTGGTCGCTACCTGTTGCACTGTTATATTTTATCTGATAAAAAGAACAAGTCATGCATTGGTCTCGGATAACTTGTTAATAAGGTAATAGTCTCTCGACGATACTGGGGTCACCCGGGATCGATCGGCCTAGGAGAGATTGTAATAGCACACTGAGGGAAATGCTACACCTCAGGAATTTTGTGTCCTTAGTGACAAGCTGAACCATGAGTCTCAGCGGCTAATCATGGGGAGCAGACCCATGGACCACCATGTAGTTAGGACATATATATGAACAAATCCTTATGGCAAAACCTAACACAGAACGATGACGGTAAAGAATGATTCTTATATACATATACAAATTGTGCTAACCTGTTTTGTGTAGGGATGGACCGTCGGCTATGGTAAGAGTCACTGAAAAAGTGATACATATGTATTACTTGAGTTTTTCTACATGAATTGTTTGTAGAGATTAATCCGTTGTAAAGAAATGCTATGTTCCACTAAAGAAGAGATATGATATCGTACATATAATTGTCCCTTAGAGTTGCTTGAACAGAGAAATGAATATGCTCATGAAACACGTTGCGTACTGTACATGAAATGAATAGTCATCGTGCTTGAATTGAACAGTCCCTTGCATGCTTGAAATGAACTGAAATGAATTGTGGCTTTTCAAAGATGTTTTCAAATAATGTAATATGACTCTGTATGCATGAAATGAACATAGGTAAAAAGTAGCATGATCACATCACAATAAATGTTTCCTCACTAAATGAACAGTGATCATTTCAGACAAATGTAGCTCTTTGTTCATAATCACCAGTATGCTGATATACTGACCCACCATCAGTCTGTATGTAGGTGCAATATGCATCGAGAAGGATAGTCCGAAGCGATAGCCCGAGCCTCATCCTCAGGAGCCAGAAATAAGAAGAGATGCCAAGAGATGACATCTGTTGCAAGAGTTAGTTTTGTATATAAAAGGATATAATGTATGGGAACGGGATCATTGTAATATGTAAAGTTCTGAGAGAATGTAACATTGTATCAGAGAGAATCGAGAGCTTGTAATCTTTTCAAATGAAATCAATAAAGAGAATTATTTCTTGTTACCATTGTGTTCAATGCATGTATTCTGAAATATGTCCGCTACTGCTTCAATTATCTGTAATATATTTTGCTGCGTATTGTCAATCTTATCTATCTTGTCTTGCTTCAGGTCTTGGCCTTGTGCAAGCACAACTTAGGTTTGTATGGCATCACGCCTTAGCGGGGACGAACGGTCTCACAGAGTCCGAAGCGAGGACGAAAAAGGACCCTGCAGGATTGGGGCGTGACATGCATTGACTATAGAAGCTTAAATCAGCAAACAATCAAAGATAAGTTTCCTATTCCATTCATAGAGGAGCTTTTTGATGAACTATATAGGTCCATGTACTTTTCTAAACTTGACCTAAGGGCTGGGTACCACCAAGTAAGGATGGCAAAGGAAGACAATCATAAAACTGCATTTAGAACCCATGAAGGGCATTATGAGTTTTTAGTTATGCCTTTTGGGCTCACTAATGCTCCTTCCACATTTCAGTCACTTGTGAATTTTGTTTTTATGGATTTTCTTAGAAAATTTGTGCTTGTTTTCTTTGATGACATATTAGTGTATAGTACAGATCTTGAAAGTCATTGTATACAATTAGAGAAAGTCTTTCAGAGGTTACAAGAACACCAACTGAAGGTTAAGAAGAGCAAGTACTACTTTGGGCAGAGGCAAATGGGATACCTCGGTCACATTATTTCTGAAACAGGAGTGGCAGTGGACCAAGACAAGATCAATTCAGTGCTGGGATGGCCTATTCCTAAGACTGTCAAAGAACTTAGAGGCTTCTTAGGGCTTACAGGCTATTATAGAAGATTTGCTAAAAACTATGGAATAATAGCAGGGCCCCTAACAATGCTCCTCAAGAAGAACTCCTTCAGTTGGACTGATACAGCTCAAAAGGCTTTTGAAGATTTGAAGATACATCTAACACAGCCTCCTGTCCTTGCTATGCCTGACTTCAATGAAACTTTCATTCTAGAGTGTGATGCGTCAGGGAGTGGAATTGGGGCTGTACTCATGCAAAAAGGACAGCCAATAGCTTACTTAAGTCAAAACATGAAAGGCAGAGCCACTATCCTATCCACTTATGAGAAAGAGATGTTAGCCATTCTCCTAACAGTTAAGAAGTGGAGCCAATTGTCACGACCCGCACCCTGATTAGGGGCACGAGTACATGGGTACGTCCAGCCTATGCCGCAGAATCGGCGGTAGAACGATGTCTAGGTTGTCTACAAAACTACACTAAACAGTATAAAGGTACATGTACAGTATATACACTCCGAATGGAGGTGACATAGCAATACAGTCTCAATCACAAAAACAAACTAGGATAGATAGCACGAAAGGAAATATGATAGATGAAAACAGAAATAAGTTCAAGGTCCACACAAGTCCAGAGCTACACATAACATCCCAGAGTCTCAAAATATAACATAGAAGCTACAGTCTGATAATACTAGCTGGATCGCAGTCCAGTCAAACCTAGCTAATCTACACTACTCCGGGAGTATAAAATTTAGTGGCTCTACTATAAGGCCACGGTCCTGGACTACTCTATCTGACTCGAGCCCATAATAGGTCGAGCATTCTGCCTCAGAGTCATCTGTAATATATCATAACGGTATCCTGTCAAAAAAATGAGCAAGTACAAGCACTAACAGCAGTTTCATGTGAATTGACAAATTCTATAAGAGACAGTATAATGAACTACAAGACAAAGATATATGAAGACTTGGAAACCGTTCGGAAGCTGAGCTACAACCCTTAAACCAAACAAGGACCGGGGTTGTAACCCTTCTCCCGAGCAGAACTTAGTCTCCAAATTAAGGTACAATATAAAGGCATGTAGAATATGTGAGTAACTGAATATCATAGCATGGTAAGAGAGTACTGAATGTAGAACAGAACATGATATATGATAAGATAAGTAAATATAAAATGTGCCTTTAATTATTAGAGCGATATGTGATCGGCAAAGGAATCATGGTAGGATTATCCACTTGGCCCGGCAATCCGCAGTGACCTCAACGGAAAGTCATACCGGCCAACCTGGATAACATGGACATGGAGGTATCTGCTACACTCTACGTGAGGTGAGAGTGGCGCAAGCAAAATAGTGACATGGGGCTTTGATCACATAACCCCTAATAATTCCCCATCCCCGAGTAGTATAATGGACCTGGACATGACACGTCATGACACGGAATTTCCTAAGAGGATAGCTACTCCCTCTCAGGAATCGGTGTCTATACAAGTACAGGGAACAAGACAGAAAATGTACATATATCAAGAAAATCCAGGAATAATATCTCATGTCATGATCCAACGTATACTAGTCCGTGAACTATCGTGACTGGAATCGAGTAAGACACTACAACTGAATCGGATATAGCAGATATCAAGACAATGAAAACTATCAGTGAATGTACTCGCCTGCTGTCCTGAGCTGTAGGGTATATCAATGCTCAGAGTGATAATCAGAGACCTAAAGATGAGATATTTGCATGTTAATTTAGGTTTAAATAAGGTTAAGAATGATTCACAATAAATGATATAAAATCTAGGTCAAACTAGGTCTCACTGAGTCACACTAAGTCTTGTCAAGTCAATCTAGGTCAAATCAAGTTATATCAAGTCAATCTAAGTCAGACCAAGTCAACCCTAGGTCATACCAGTCATCACAGGTCAAAATAAGTCGAAGAAAGTCAAACGGGGTCAAGAGTTGGCCTACAGTTGACTTTTGGTCAACTGGTCAACCCTGGTCAACTCTGGTCAACTCTAGGTCAACCCTAGGTCAAACTGGTCAAATGTTGACCAATAGTTGACTTTTGGTCAACTGGTCAACTCTGGTTTGGATTTGGTCAAATCTAGACAAAGTGTTGACTCAGGGTTGACTTTTGGGTAAAAAGTCAACTCTGGGTCAACTGAGCCAAAATTGGCTCACATATGACATTTGTAGGGTGTACCCAACATGCCACCCAAGTTTCAAGTCAATCCAAATACCCGAACTCCGTATCTCGAAATTATCCGATTACCCCTTAATATTTACCCTTAAACCGTTCTAACTTGACGCCAAGTGGCCTTCCCTTAGGAATTCTACTCCATGCTTCCTAGGATAGTAGGGTACTAGCCTATACAACCATTACCTACCAAGTTTCCTAGGGTAAGTGGACATCCAGTCCATCTTACGGTCCGAATCGCCCATTTACCCGTTATCTTGAATATTTCAAGATACGGGATGATGTGGTGCGATACCATCTTCCCAAACCCACACGCAACCCCGATCCCAACTCCGAAGCCTACCCACAAAATCTAAATCATATTATCTAAGTTCCCTCCAAGTTTCGACGCGTTCCGAATCACGGAACTCAAATTCACCCTATCACCAAATCTAACTCACCCCCTTTAACTCACTCACTCAAACTCTCTTCAACCTATACTTTTCACACTCTCTTGGGACAAGTTTTGGGGGTTATTCTAGTGGGTTTATTAGGGTTATATAGAGCTAATAATAGGGTATATATATGTATATATATTAGTATATATGTGGGGGTATATACAGGGGGTTACGGGGGTCAAAAAGGGGGCCTAAAAGGGTGCTAAACTGCTGTGGCTGCTGCTGCAATTTTTTGGGGCTGTTTAGGGGGGGGGGCAGCAGCCCCCTTGCTGCTGTGGTGCCCTCCCTCTTCCCCTTCACTTCTCTCACTCATTCTCCCTCTATTTCCCTCTCTAAACTCTCAATCTCTTCCTCCCAATCTCTCTCAATTCCTCTCTAAATCTCTCTCAATCTCTCACATCCATATCCATATATATAGAGATATAGAGACACTCACACACACACTCTAATCTCTCATTCTTCCCTCTCCATATATGTAAATACACACTCTCACACATACATATCTACATACACAAATATATATATATATATATATATATATATATATATATATATATATATATATATATATGTGTGTGTGTGTGTGTGTGTGTCTATATATATATATATATATATATATATATATATATATATATAGACACACACACACACACACACACACACACACACACACACACACACACACATATATATATATATATATATATATATATATATATATATATATATATATATATATACTCACACACACATATACTCACACACACACACACATAGACACACACACTCCCACACATGCACACACACACACACACACACACACACACACATATATATATATATATATATATATATATATATATATATATATATATATATATATATATATATATATATATATATATATATACCTCTCTAAAAAGGATAAATCCATAAATAATCCTTAAATTAGATTTTAGGGAAACCTATCAAATCTAGGGTCAACTTGTAGAGAATGGTCCCCTCTCTAATTTATGTGAAGGAATAAATGAAATATGAGAATTTATAAGGGTTTAAAAGCATACCTAAAAATAGATTTGGAAGAGGAAGAAGGAGTTGGAAAGAAAAGAAATGAAGAGAGAGGAAGGAAACTTAGTGGTGAAGAAATGAGAGGTGGAGGGGTGGCCTTATGTGGCCAGCCATGGAGGGATAGGGTAGGGGCACTTGTAATTACAAGTTTGCCCCTCCCTTGCTTCTAGGCTAAGTTAAGTCTCAAATTTGGTTTCGGAAATTGCTAAAATTAAATAAAAATCATAATTAAGCTTAGATACTCATATGGGATTAGTCCAAACTCCTAAACCTAAAAGTTAAATATGGTGGGCCATGGTTAAATAACATGCTAATTACGACTCAAGTCAAAATTCCCGGAGTCCCGAATTAACTCGGAATGCGATAAAATTCGAACCCGACTCCTATAATAATTAAATAATAATATTCATGAAATAAAATTCTCAAAAATATTATAAAATGGAAAATTATCATTTTACCCCTAACTTGGAAAAGTGAGGGTGATAAGTCTATCCACCTTAAAAAATTTCGTCCTCGAAATTAAAACCAAACAATAGTAAAATTTTAAAATCACAAGTCATGGCTTAAAATTTAAAATGATTAAAATCTCAAAAATTAAAGCATGAATTAAATGACTAAAATTATAAAATTTAAAATTACTCTCAAATAGAAACTGGGTGCTATAAGTCTATCCACCTTAAAAGAATCATCCTCAAAAATTAAAACAAGTAAACACAAAAATCATGCAAATCGATAATCGTATGCGTCTGTCCAATCATCATGATACTCAGAATCTTCGTCATGCCAGTGAGCAAGGCTACGATAATCACAAAGTCCTCAACTACGGTATATACATCTAGAATTATGGTATTTAAAATTTTTGCATTGCCGCATGCTTGGCAACGAAAACCTTAAATTCCCACACCCGAGAAATACGACCATAATCCGACTATATGTCCTCACTATGCCTGCTAGCATGACCCTAGAGTATTCTAAAATCTCATAATCGAGGCGACCTAGCCCATACGACTTATCTTAGAAAGAAATCATATCACAAGAACAAATTTTCATCCAACGATCAAGAACAGATAGAATCGAAGTTCAAGACAGTTTATAAGAAGGTAAATACGGAAAGGAGATTCGAAATATCGAAACCTGCTATCTGCTCTGCTACTGTCTGAGTGGGCTCAACTGTCATGGCGAAAGCACGCCCCTGCTGGCCTCCTCTAGCCTGTGGCACTCTGTCATGGTCTCTTCGGATTCCACTAGCGTGGCAATCTCTCAGCTGGTGGTCAGGCGCCCCACAGTATAGACAGACGCCCAATCTCTTCCTACAAGCCTCTCTAGTGTGCCCCGGCTTCCCGTAGAAGCTGCACGGAGTAGTCGGTCTCTGGCCCTGTCCCTGGTGCTGCTGAGCACGCGCTGGTGCCTGCTGAATCTGTAACAGAGGCTGCTGCTGAAATGGCCTCTGCTGATGCTAAAAGTGGGGGCACTTGGCCGGTCCTGCACTGGAACTCGCCCCCATGGTATCGCCGCTCCTCTTCGGCTTGAGGCCGAAGTCCTCCTCTGCAATCTGCGCGTCCATCAATATCTGATCGAACGTCGTGTCACGATGACCCGAGGTGCGGGTGCGCACTGCATGAATAAGTCCCCTACGGAACTTATGAGCCTTCTGCCCCTCATCCTGGATCATATCGGGAGCGAACCTGCTAAGGCGAAAGAACTCTGCTGCATACTCGTCCACCGACGAGTTCCCTTGCACTAGACCCACGAACTGGCCCTCAAATGCTGTAAGAGCTACGTCCGGGAAGAACTTCTCCTTGAAGAGCCTCCAGAAGTCCTTCTATGATAACCCTCTCACCGACGCACGAGGATCCGTCCGGTACCATGTCAGCGCGATGTCGAAGAATCGGCTAGCTGCGGTCGAAACCCAAAGTCCTCTAGGAAGCTCTGCTAGCTCCATACTCCGCTGCACGTCCTCTAGCCAGTCGTCTGCATAAAGGATGCCCTCCGTGCCCGTAAAGTCCCTGGAGGTCATCTTCCTAAAGTCTAATACTGTCCCCGGCCTGGACTGCTGCTGGTACGACTACCGGCCAGTAGGGCCCTGTACCGTACCCGGTGCCACTCTCTTCACGGCTGCCAGTGCAAGCAGATGCGAGTTCTCCATGCTCTGCCTCAGCATCTCAATCTGACGGTGTGATGCCTCCGTCTGGCGCTGCGACGCCTCTGCCTGGGCTCGCTGTGTCTCCATCATCTGCTGAAGGAGAAGGAACATATGGTGTGTATCCGTCGGTATCGGAGGTGGTGGCGGTAGTATCTCTGGAACGGCGACCGAAACCCTCTGGGATGGAGGTGGTAGACCTCCCTGTGCAATTGCCAGGGCCTCTGGGATAGTGGAATCGCTGGGGGCAGTCTCGTGAACCTCCTCCTCAGTCTGGTCAGATCTCTCAGGCAAGCTACTCGATCCAGTGGCCTGCGGGTGCGTCTTCGTCATCCTGGAGACGAATTAAAGCAAAGAGATCAATATGGCACATGAGAAGACATTATCAAGGAAGGACAGTTAATTTAATACAAGGAGAGTAATCATTATAATCAAAAGATCGGAAATTTTTCCTAGGTGTGATTGAGAAACTCCTATCATATCCTAGGTCCTACGTCCTAATCGCAGGCTCGTAATTAGTACTCTAAGTCGAGCACCATTACGAGATCGCACTAATTACGACACCGGACCTGCGTGGGCTACCACAAAAACGTGTTACGACCCGCACCCTGATTAGGGGCACGAGTACGTGGGTACGTCCAGCCTACGCCGCAGAATCGGCAGTAGAACGCTGTCTAGATTGTCTACAAAACTACACTAAACAGTATAAAGGTACATGTACAGTATATACACTCCGAATGGAGGTGATATAGCATACAGTCTCAATCATAAAAACAAACTAGGATAGATAGCACGAAAGGAAATATGATAGATGAAAACAGAAATAAGTTCAAGGTCCACACAAGTCCAGAGCTACACATAACATCCCAGAGTCTCAAAATATAACATAGAAGCTACAGTCTGATAATACTAGCTGGATCGCAGTCCAGTCAAACCTAGCTAATCTACACTACTCCGGGAGTACAAAATCTAGTGGCTCTACTATAAGGCCACGGTCCTGGACTACTCCATCTGACTCGAGCCCATAATAGGTCGAGCAGTCTGCCTCAGAGTCATCTGTAATATATCATAACGGTATCCTGTCAGGAAAATGAGCAAGTACAAGCACTAACAACAGTTCCATATGAATTGACAAATTCTATAAGAGACAGTATAATGAACTACAAGACAAAGATATATGAAGACTTGGGAACCGTTCGGAAGCTGAGCTACAACCCTTAAACCAAACATGGACCAGGGTTGTAACCCTTCTCCCGAGCAGAACTTAGTCTCCAAATCAAGGTACAATATAAA
Organism: Iris pallida; assembly: GCA_029216955.1. NCBI lineage: Eukaryota > Viridiplantae > Streptophyta > Magnoliopsida > Asparagales > Iridaceae > Iris > Iris pallida. The sequence continues at coordinate 15,397,426 of JANAVB010008599.1, forward strand.
GGCATGTAGAACATGTGAGTAACTGAATATCATAGCATGGTGAGAGAGTACTGAATGTAGAACAGAACATGATATATGATAAGATAAGTAAATATAAAATGTGCCTTGAATTATTAGAGCGATATGTGATCGGCAAGGGAATCATGGTAGGGTTATCCACTTGGCCCGGCAATCCGCGGTGACCTCAACGGAAAGGCATGCCGGCCAACCTGGATAACATGGACATGGAGGTATCTGCTACACTCTACGTGAGGTGAGAGTGGCGCAAGCAAAATAGTGACATGGGGCTTTAATCACATAACCCCTAATAATTCCCCATCCCCGAGTAGTATAATAGACCTGGACATGACACGTCATGACACGGGATTCCCTAAGAGGATAGCTACTCCCTCTCAGGAATCGGTGTATATACAAGTACAGGGAACAAGACAGGAAATGTACATATATACCAAGAAAATCTAGGAACAACATCTCATGTCATGATCCAACGTATACTAGTCCGTGAACTATCGTGACTGGAATCGAGTAAGACACTACAACTGAATCGGATATAGCAGATATCAAGACAATGAAAACTATCAGTGAATGTACTCGCCTGCTGTCCTGAGCTGTAGGGTATATCAATGCTCAGAGTGATAATCAGAGACCTAAAGATGAGATATTTGCATGTTAATTTAGGTTTAAACAAGGTTAAGAATGATTCACAATAAATGATATAAAATCTAGGTCAAATTAGGTCTCACTGAGTCACACTAAGTCCTGTCAAGTCAATCTAGGTCAAATCAAGTTATATCAAGTCAATCTAAGTCAGACCAAGTCAACCCTAGGTCATACCAGTCATCACAGGTCAAAATAAGTCGAAGAAAGTCAAACGGGGTCAAGAGTTGGCCTACAGTTGACTTTTGGTCAACTGGTCAACCCTGGTCAACTCTGGTCAACTCTAGGTCAACCCTAGGTCAAACTTGTCAAATGTTGACCAACAGTTGACTTTTGGTCAACTGGTCAACTCTGGTTTGGATTTGGTCAAATCTAGACAAAGTGTTGACTCAGGGTTGACTTTTGGGTAAAAAGTCAACTCTGGATCAACCGAGCCAAAATCAGCTCACATATGACATTTGTAGGGTGTACCCAACATGCCACCCAAGTTTCAAGTCAATCCGAATACCCGAACTCCGTATCTCGAAATTACCCGATTACCCCTTAACATTTACCCTTAAACCGTTCTAACTTGACGCCAAGTGGCCTTCCCTTAGGAATTCCACTCCGTGCTTCCTGGGATAGTAGGGTACTAGCCTATACAACCATTAGCTACCAAGTTTTCAAGGGTAAGTAGACATCCAGTCCATCTTACGGTCTGAATCGCCCGTTTACCCGTTATCTTGAATATTTCAAGATACGGGATGGTGCGGTGCGATACCATCTCCCCAAACCCACACGCAACGCCGATCCCAACTCCGAAGCCTACCCACAAAATCTAAATTATATTATCTAAGTTCTCTCCAAGTTTTGACGCGTTCCGAATCACGGAACTCAAATTCACCCTATCACCAAATCTAACTCACCCCCTTTAACTCACTCACTCAAACTCTCTTCAACCTATACTTTTCACACTCTCTTGGGACAAGTTTTGGGGGTTATTCTAGTGGGTTTATTAGGATTATATAGAGCTAATAATAGGGTATATATATGTATATATATTAGTATATATGTGGGGGTATATACGGGGGGTTACGGGGGTCAAAAAGGGGGCCTAAAAGGGTGCTAAACTGCTGTGGCTGCTGCTGCAATTTTTTGGGGCTGTTTAGGGGGGGGGCAGCAGCCCCTTGCTGCTGTGGTGCCCTCCCTCTTCCCCTTCACTTCTCTCACTCATTCTCCCTCTATTTTCCTCTCTAAACTCTCAATCTCTTCCTCCTAATCTCTCTCAATTCCTCTCTAAATCTCTCTCAATCTCTCACATCCATATCCATATATATAGAGATATAGAGACACTCACACACACACTCTAATCTCTCATTCTTCCCTCTCCATATATGTAAATACACACTCTCACACATACATATCTACATACACAAATACATATATATATATATATATATATATATATATATATATATATATATATATATATATATAGACACACACACACACACACACACACACACACACACACACACACATATATATATATATATATATATATATATATATATATATATATATATATATATATATATGCACTCACACACACACACATAGACACACACACTCCCACACATGGACACACACACTCCCACACATGCACACACACACACACACATATAAATACACACTCTCAACACCACTACCACTCTCCCCTACACACACAAATACACATGTATATATATATATATATATATATATATATATATATATATATATATATATATATATATATATATATATATATATATATATATTATACCTCTCTAAAAAGGATAAATCCATAAATAATCCTTAAACTAGATTTTAGGAAAACCTACCAAATCTAGGGTCAACTTGTAGAGAATGGTCCCCTCTCTAATTTATGTGAAGGAATAAATGAAATATGAGAATTTATAAGGGTTTAAAAGTATACCTAAAAATGGATTTGGAAGAGGAAGAAGGAGTTGGAAAGAAAAGAAATGAAGAGAGAGGAAGAAAACTTAGTGGTGAAGAAATGAGAGGTGGAGGGGTGGCCTTATGTGGCCAGCCATGGAGGGATAGGGTAGGGGCACTTGTAATTACAAGTTTGCCCCTCCCTTGCTTCTAGGCTAAGTTAAGTCTCAAATTTGGTTTCGGAAATTTGCTAAAATTAAATAAAAATCATAATTAAGCTTAGATACTCATATGGGATTAGTCCAAACTCCTAAACCTAAAAGTTAAGTATGGTGGGCCATGGTTAAATAACATGCTAATTACGACTCAAGTCGAAATTCCCCGGAGTTCCGAATTAACTCGGAATGCGATAAAATTCGAACCCGACTCCTATAATAATTAAATAATAATATTCATGAAATAAAATTCCCAAAAATATTATAAAATGGAAAATTACCATTTTACCCCTAACTTGGAAAAGTGAGGGTGACACCAATACTTGTGGGGAAGGCAATTTATTATCAGAACTGATCATAAGTCTCTTAAATACATGCTAGAACAAAGGGTATATATTGATGCCCAATACAAGTGGGTGATGAAATTGTATGGGTATAACTACATAGTAGAATACAAAAAGGGAGCAGAAAATAAGGCTGCAGATAGTCTTTCAAGAAGAGAAGATGTACAACTACAAGCTATCAGTGTAGTCCATCCTAATTGGCTGCAACATTACAAGGAGGCAGTTAAAGATTCTCAGTACTACCAGGACCAATTACAGAAGTGGGAGCAGGGTTTACTTAATGTCAACAAGTATTCACTTAAAGGTGACCTCCTATATTATAAGAACATGTTGTTGATTGAACCAAGGTCAGATTTTGCTTTAGTTATGCTTAAAGAGCATCATAATACTCCTCAGTCAGGGCACTCTGGGTTCCAAAAGACTCTTCACAGGCTAAGGAGGAACTGTTATTGGAGAGGCATGAAGAAGGATATTCAGAGTTTCATCAAAGCTTGTGAGGTATGTCAGATGCACAAGGTTGAAAATTCCTCACCTGCAGGGTTATTACAACCCTTACCAATCCCTGACAAGATATGGGATGATATATCCATGGATTTCATAGAGGGGTTACCTCTAAGTCACCACAAATCTGTTATAATGGTGGTGGTTGATAGACTCACCAAGTATGTGCATTTATTTGCACTGGCACACCCATACACTGCTGCAGGGGTAGCTCAGGTGTTCTTGGAATGAGTTTTTAAGTTGCATGGAATGCCCAAATCTATAGTGTCAGATAGGGATCCTATATTAACTAGTGTTTTTTGGAGGGAATTCTTTAAATTGCAAGGATCTCAGTTGAAATACAGTACTTCATATCACCCACAGTCAGATGGGCAAACTGAAGTTACTAATAGGAGTATTGAAGGATACCTTAGGTGTTTTTGTAGCCATCAACCCAAGGAATGGACAAAACATCTGTTGTGGGCTGAGTATTGGTTTAACACCAATTGGCATTCAGCTACCAGGACCACTCCATTTGAGGCTGTCTATGGGAGAGCACCTCCAAACCTCTTAGCATATACTCCTGAATCGGTACAAGATCAAGGAGTAGCAGCAGCTATGGCTTCCAGAGATCTCTCTCTCCAAATACTTAAAGACAATCTGACACTGGCTCAAAAATAGAATGAAAAAATTGGCAGATCTGCACAGAACAGATAGGGAATTTGTGGTGGGGGATTGGGTCTATCTCAAGCTACAGCCCTATAGGCAGATCTCAATAGCACAAAGGAAATCTCAAAAGTTTGCAACCAAAATATTTTGGGCCTTATCAAGTAATGGCCAAGATAGGTTCAGTAGCCTACAAGCTTGCATTACCAGAGGAGGCCTCTATACACCATGTTTTCCATGTATCCCAACTCAAGAAGCACATCAGTCACAGGGTGATGGTACAGGAAGGTACCCCTAATACAAGGGAAGAGATATTGCTAGAACCTGAAAAGATATTAGAGGGAAAGCTTGTCAAAAGAAATAATAGAGCTACAGCAGACCTGCTAGTGCAATGGAAGAATGGGAGTGCAGAGGAAGCAACTTGGTTTCCCTATGAGAAGTTTCTCAAGACCTTTCCTTATTTTGACCTTGAGGCAAGGTCAAATTAAGGGGGGAGTATTGATACATACCTAGCAATAATCCCTAGTTAAAGAGTAGTCGTAGCATAACCTTCTCTTCATTTCGTTACTCCACAGAGCCAAGAGTTAGTTAGCAGTTACTTCAAGCCTTAGCACAGTTAGGATCCAAGTCAGCAGCTCCAACTCATCACGCTACAGCTCAACAGATGATAGGGAGTCAAGTTACTTCTTAGGCCAACCTGGTACAGAAGAGTAGTAGTATCAGTAAGGGCATACTTGTAATTCTCTAATACAATTCAAATGTATAAGTATCAAAATTTTAGAGGGAAGAACTAACATTGAGAATGATCTTTCTTGATTGTAACATAATTTCACTTTCTTGCAATAAAGTTCTTCTTCCTCTAGTCTCTTAATGCTTTAGGGAAACCCTAATTTCACCATGGCCATTACTACTCGATCTACTTCCAATTCAATGTCAGCAGGAAGAGGTCGTATCAATATATGTATTTTATGTAATAAGCAGCAAGAATATGCCTTGCATATTTTTATAGAATTCAAATTTGTGTACCCTATTTGAACTTTTTTCCGAAATTACTGGAAATTTACTAATATTCCCAAAAGCATATTGAAGCATGCTGGTCAGAATTAGGGGTGAGTACTATTTGGATTCAACTGAACCAAATTTGTCAAAATCCAATAAACCGAAATTCTAAAAATACAAAACCGAAATCGAACCTAAATTAGTCATAACCGAAATCGAACCGATATAATTGATTTCATTCATTCCGTTTGCAGGGCCGGCCCTGAGCTAATGGGATCCCGAGGCGAAACTTCCAAAATGGACCCCCATACATAATGTAAAAAAAAAAACATAAATAAAATTAAATTTTGTTGTAGTCAATATTTGAACCAAGGACCTGTTAAATACAAGTATAGCATTATAACTATTACACCACAATGCTTCTTGTTAATAATGGCACATAATATGTACTAGTTCTATTGTAGATAGTTCTATGTTGGTGTCCTCTTTCGTCGTGGGGTCCTAGGCCGTCGCCCGGCCTGTTCTGGACCAGGGCCGCCCCTATCCATTTGTTCGATTGAACTATTTCTATTGTTTAATGGATCAGACCCAAAGTTAATATTATGGTTAAATTATATTAAAAAAATATAATGTTTATAGAAACTTTTGTTGTATTTCAAAGTTTGGCTAGTTATTAAATTAACAATGTTAGACTTCAAAACACAAATTTTGTTTTCAAAATATACACATTTCTAATAATAAGACATTTATAGAATTAAGAGTATTTACGTAATTGTATAAATTTTATTCGGATTTAGGTTTTGGACCAAAACCTAAAATCAAAATCGAAACCGAAACATCGAGCCCAGTTTTTTTTCAAACCAAACTAAATCGGATGTTCGGTTCAATTTTCGGTCCAAAAAATGATAATAATGCTCACTTCTAAGTCAGAATGGAGAGCAAGCAATATTCCAAAGAAAAATCAATCTATTTGCATGGAACATTTTTATGTCAGCCATATGTTTGATATTATGGCAAGAAAGAAATTGTAGAATTTTTAATCAGTTGTATAATAATTGCAATCATCTTATTATTTTACTTATCTAATTCTTGATTGAGTTGGAAAAGAAAAAGAGCCAAAGTGAAGTTGCCTGTGCTCAGGATGTGGCAGGACTTTGGGAGTGCAGCAAGCCAGCAAGGAACTCTTGCAAATCAAGGATAGATAGTACGAAATTGATAAGCTTTGAAGATGGTTCTCCCGTCTCTAATGAATGGAATTAGTTTATTTTGATCAAAACTAATTGTAATTCTTTAGCAATTGTAATATGTTGCAAATGTTCTGATTCTGTGGAATTGTCAAACCACATAATTTACATGGGCTAATACTTACCCAGGTTAATCTAAAATTAAAAAAAAAAAAAAAAAAAAAAAAAAAAAAAAAAAAGCTAGCACCATGACGAATATTGTTGCCGTTGGATGAGATTCCCAACCTACTGTTGTAAATTTTCTTCAAAACTTCGGATTAAAATCTGCAAGAAAATAAATTAAATTAAAGTTACCGGCCTCCGGAAAAGTCGCGCACGAAGCACTGCCCTAAGAGTTAGTTCAGGTCTATGTGCAGACTGAATCCGAACGCCCCTAGTGGTAAAATCACCGCTCCACCGAAATCTCGTTGCCGCACACGACGTCGAGAGAATGACCCCGACTTAGCTCCGCCCAGAGCAACAAATGAAGAACAATATTTCAAGAGGGAAGAGAATTTGAGAGAGAAAGAAAGAGAGAGTTTTCGCAATGATTTTTTTTCATGTCAAAGAGAGGAGGAGGAAACCTCATTATATAGGCTATTGCCAAAGGATGGAATAATGAGGATATTAAAATAGCCTATTAAATTTTAACGTTACAAAAATTGTAGCACATGATAAAAATGTGATACATTGAATCTGGACATGATTCAAACATTCAAAAGTTATAGAATAAATAAATTGTAACGGTTGAAAATAAATGATGAGAAAATTTGTTTTTTTGTAATTAGTAGCAATAGCTACAACAATCCCCCCCCCCCCCCCCCCCCCCCCCCCCAAAAAAAAAAAAACCAAGTTCCGAAATAATAGAGGAAAGAAACAAAAGAAGAAAGTTAAAGGTGAGAAAGATTTCTGGGCAGTTGAATACTATGCATAAATGAGATGGACTACAGCATAGAATCTCACGTAGTGACTATTGTCTTTGTCTGAAGAAGAACTTGATGGACTACGCCTTGAATCAGTCTTCTTGAACCAGACTCAGAAATTAGCACACATAGTACGCTAGAGGTACTTGGGTCTATCGGGTGGCGCGTTTGGTTGGCCATGCGCACTTTTACACATTCATGAGAGTTGTCTAGGATCGCCCTGTCCTATAGTCGCGGCCATCACGACCTCTCATATAGGTAAGTCCTCAATGGTTGGTGATAGGAATCAACCTTGCATATCATGCTTGGACTTATTAAGAGTTTTAAAACTCACCATATCCATATCACAAAAGGAACACTGTCACCATAGGGATGGGGTATGAATGTACACATGTACAGCCTTCTGGGCTTTTATTTTAAAGAGAATTTAATCTCAGGTCAGTGTTCCATAATAGTCACCTAGTCCAGCTTGTTTCTACCCATTGAACCGGCTTCTTGGGATCTCCAGTCAGACTCGGTTGGGTTGCCACTGCTGGTGACTATACTATGGGCTTAACCCCATCCCCCTCGATGATTCTAGGATCAATGTCCTAGACAGACCCTTCGTCAAGTGGTCTGCAAGGTTCTTTTCTGACTTTATATAGTCAAGAACCACATATTTGTCCAATGGACTCTTTATTGACTTGAAGCGCAGCTGCAGGTGCCTGTTCATCTTAGCATTCACAGAGTCATGCTTTAGTAGTTCAATAACAGATTTATTATCACAGTTTATAGAAATTGCAAGAACAGGATGAACAGAAATAGGTATATGCATAATAAGATTTCTAAGCCATTCGGCCTCTGTACATGTAGTATCCAAAGCTATCATTTCAGAGTCCATTGTACTTCTGGCTATGATAGTTTGTTTACATGATCCCCAGGAGATTGCAGCTCCTGCTAGGGTAAAAACATATCCAGTAGTGGATTTCACATCATGTGAATCAGTTACCCAATTTGCATCGGAATAACCTTCTATGATATCAGGGTGTCTAGTATAATGCAGTTTATAATCTAGAGTACCCTTAAGATATCTAAATACTCTGTCCAATGCAGTCCAATGCGACTGATTTGGGTTACTAGTATATCCACTTAGTCTCCCAATAGCAAATGCAATATCAGGTCTGGTCCTATTTGTTATATACATAAGGGACCCTATCATCTGTGAATATCTATGTTGTTCTATAGGAGATCCTTCATTCTTCTTGAGAACAACATTACTATCATATGGAGTAAGGGCAGGTTTTTTGTCAAAATACTCAAACTTCCTTAGCATTTTCTCAATTGAATGTGCTAAAGATAGAGTATATCCCTCATTGCATTTGGACACTTGCATTCCTAGGATATCTCAGGTTTGCCTCACCTAGGTCTTTCATATCAAACTGGTTAGATAAATAATTCTTAGTATTATTTATCAATTCCAGTGAAGATCCTAAAATAAGGATATCATCAACATACAAGCATAAAATAACACAACTTTTATTTGTATTTTTGGAATACAAACACTTGTCATATTCATTTGGCACAAAACCAAATTCTATAATGACTTTATCAAATTTGTTGTGCCATTGCTTGGGAGCTTGCTTTAGGCTATAAAGAGATTTTACTAATCTGCAAACCTTCTTTTCTTGACCTTTAGCAATAAAACCTTCAGGTTGCTCCATATATATCTCTTCTTCTAAATCTCCATTTAGAAATGTTGTCTTTACATCCATTTGATGGATCAGCAAGTCGTGAATGGAAGCTAAGGCTAGGAGGGTTCTAATAGAAGAAATCCTAGCAACAGGAGAATATGTATCAAAGTAATCTAATCCCTTTTTCTGGGTAAAACCTTTGGCCACTAATCTAGCCTTATATTTTTCTATGGTACCATCGGCTCTAAGTTTCTTCTTAAAGATCCACTTACAATCTATTGGTTTGCTGCCTAAAGGAAGGTTTGCTAAAAACCAAGTATTGTTCTCCATGATGGAGTTGTACTCATTGTTAATAGCTTCTTTCCAGTAAGAGGCATCAGGAGAGGATATGGCTTCTTCATAAGTTGAGGGATCACCTTCTATCAAAAATGTGAAGAATCCTTCTCCTAAGTTCTTTTCAATCCTTTCTCTTTTACTCCTTCTAGGTTCTATGACTTGTTCAGGTTGAGAATTATGCATTTGGTCATGAGAACTAGTAGACGGAGTAATAGAAGGGTTAGAGGAAGATGAAGGAGTTCTATCCTTGAAGGAAAAATATTCTCAAAGTAAACTGCATCTCTAGCTTCAATAATTGTGTTATTAGAGATTTTATTTACTTCAGAATGGGTTACAAGAAATCTATTGGCATTACTATCTAGGGCATATCCTATGAATACAGCAACTACAGTCTTAGGTCCTATCTTCCTCTTTTTGGGTTCAGGAATTCCTACTTTAGCTAGACATCCCCAAACTTTGAGGTAATTAATCCTAGGGGTCCGACCTTTCCATAATTCATATGGGGTCTTATCATTAGTCTTACTGGGTATCCTATTAAGAATATAACAGGCTGACAATAAGGCTTCTCCCCAAAGATTATCAGGGGCACCTGAGCTGAGAAGCATGGCATTAACCACATCTAACAGAGTACGATTCTTCCTTTCAGCAACTCCATTGGATTGTGGTGAATAAGGAGCAGTTACCTCATGAATAATTCCGTGCTCTTCACAGAAGTTAGTCATTTCATTTGAGGTATACTCTCCACCACGATCTGATCTAAGGATCTTAATCTTTCTATCTAATTGGTTCTCAGCTTCAGATTTATAGACCTTGAATCTGTCTAGAACTTCATCTTTGGTCTTAAGGAGGTAGGTATAACAATACTTTGAATGATCATCAATAAAAGTAACAAAGTATTTCCTACCGCCTCGGGTCAAAACCCTATTAGAATCACAAACATCACTATGGATAAGTTCTAGGAGTTCAGAATCCCTATAGACAGATTTGAAAGGCAATCTAGTGTGTTTGGCTTGAACACAAATCTCACATTTGTGTTCATCATCTATAGGAGTCTTAGGAATAAGATCTAAGTTCATCATCCTTTTGATAGATCCTAAGTTCACATGACCTAGTCTACCATGCCAAACATTTGATGATTCAACATTTGCAACAAAAGAAGGATTAGAACTTTTATTCATAGTACTTAAAATAAAGAGTCCATCTTTCACAAATCCTTTTCCCACAAACAAATCATTCTTAGAGAAAACTACTTTATTGGCCTCCATTACAATTTTGTATCCTGAGACTACAAGGAGGGATCCACTAACAAGGTTTCTTCTAACAGACGGCACATGAAGCACATCATGGAGAGGTAACATTTTTCCTGATGTCATCTTCAGATCTATTTTTCCTCTTCCTACGATTTGTGCCGTTGAGCCATCTCCTAGGGTCACACCTCCTCCACCCGATTCCTGATAGTTTGAAAAACTAGAGCGATCAAAAGAAACATGAACATTTGCTCCAGAATCCAACCACCAATCATCATAGTGATAAGAAATGTTTATTATAGGTTGATAGCTTACAGATCTGAAGGAGCTAGAAGACTCATTCAGAATCATGTTAGCCTCTGGCTTGTTAGAGCCTTTCCCTTTGAAGGAGGTCTCTATAGTGATAAGGCTTGGGTTTGCCATGGATTTCTAAAGGGTTTACTCAATAAAGATGGTTTAAGCTAATTTAACGGTTTAAATGATTTTAGTAATTTACCTTTAAATTTTTGTTTTTCAAGTTTTGATAAGGTTGGGTTAGCTATAGGGGCCGGATCCCAGCAAGCGGAGGTTCACTAGGAACACTTAAGTACCGGTCGCTTAGACGATTTTTCGCCTTGTTGACAGAAGGGCCCTTTTGGCTTGTACCAAAACAAATCTCTACTTTAGAACTTTTAAAAATTAAATGAATTTTGCTAAATCAATAAACTGTTTACTTTAGCCTAAATTAAAATATTGAGTAGGGAAAGAACTGGTATTGACAAAAAGTAATAAGACAATAATTAGTCTAAGGTATCAAACTATGAAAAGCTAAATAATAAATGATAGTAGATGTCTCAGTTATATGTAATAACAAACGTTATTAAGCAATAATTTAATGAGTGTTTAAAGGCTAAGCAATTTGAATTGGCAATAAAATAACTTTTAATGATAGCAATTTATAATGAATATTTTGTGTAAAATATAACAATAAAATATTAAAGCAAATTTGTAAGCACAGTTACAAAATTTGTGAAAGCTTCCAAACTAAATGGATACACAAACTTTGTAAGCACAGTTACTAAATGGCTAACGTAAATGGATTAACTAATGAAATAATTAGCAAATGTTTAATTTAAAAGCTGTAAACAGAAGACAACTAATTGTTGTCAAGGCAATTGTAATAAATGGACAAATAAATGGATTAACAGAAGCTTTTTAAAGACAAATAATTGTTTTCAAGACAAATAAATGGATTAACAGAAGCTTTCCAAAGACAAATAATTGTTTTCAAGACAAATAAATGTATTAACAGAAGCTTTCCAGAGCAAACAGAAGCTTTTGAAAGCAATTGTTTTAAAAAATTGTTTTCGCTGACAGTAACAAATTTTTTTTTATTTTTTTTATTATTAAATTGCTTGTTTGAGACAACTAAGCAAAACCTTTTCAATTTCTTAACAGTAGTAGAATCTGTAACAGTAGCAAAAGGTTTTCACTTTGTAGCAGGAAACAAATACTTTATAACAACACTTTATATGTGCAAGCACATATATTCCTAACAGTAAGCTCTTATGCTTTCTGACATCAAGCTTTCCACCAGGAAGCAAATGTTTTTGTAATAGCAAGTCACTTGACACGAAAGAAGTGTATAGATAGCAAAAGTTGTGGCAGCAAACAATTTACAGAAATTGACAACAACAAACTAAATATTTTGTGAAAAATAACTAACTCTTAGATTGTTGTAAATTTTCTTCAAAACTTCGGATTAAAATCTGCAAGAAAATAAATTAAATTAAAGTTACCGGCCTCCGGAAAAGTCGCGCACGAAGCACTGCCCTAAGAGTTAGTTCGGGTCTATGTGCAGACTGAATCCGAACGCCCCTAGTGGTAAAATTTCCGCTCCACCGGAATCTCGTTGCCGCACACGACGTCGAGAGAATGACCCCGACTTAGCTTCGCCCAGAGCAACAAATGAAGAACAGTATTTCAAGAGGGAAGAGAATTTGAGAGAGAGAGAGCTTTCGCAATGATTTTTTTTTTCATGTCAAAGAGAGGAGGAAACCTCATTATATAGGCTATTGCCAAAGGATGGAATAATGAGGATATTAAAATAGCCTATTAAATTTTAACGTTACAAAAATTGTAGCACATGATAAAAATGTGATACATTGAATCTGGACATGATTCAAACATTCAAAAGTTATAGAATAAATAAATTGTAACGGTTGAAAATAAATGATGAGAAAATTTATTTTTTTTTAATTAGTAGCAATAGCTACAACACCTACTAATAGAATAACAGTGTGACGAGCGTCATACGTATCTCGAAGAAGTTCGGAGGGTCGATGGTGACGAGGGTGGCTCGATCCATATCAAAGTCTGTACAAAATAGTGTAGAGGGGATGGTACACCGATGGTATGCCGCCTATTTCTTTTTTCGGGCCAAAATATTCTATCGGTATACAACGGTATACCACTTGTTCCAAAAATACTTGGTGATACACTGTCGATATACCGTAGACATTTATCTTCATTAGCTAATAAAAGAAGGGAAATCGTATATGAGTTGTGCGTTCTCTTCAATCTTCGACAGTTTTTTTTTTTTTTTTTTCCGTTTGGAGAACAATAGTTTTTCCATAAATTTCGTCTCCGTTCCCATCAAATATATTACGTATACGCTCATATCATTGTCTATCTTTCAATGTGTGGCCTTTTGTTATCCATATAATAAATATGTTCGGTATTGATAATCTGGTACCAACAGACAACTTTCTTACCAAATCACTCACTATACAGAGCACATATAGAGATTACGACGGTTTCCCAGAGAACTGTGCGCGCTCCCAGCAAATTATTTCTACACAAAGTATACAAAAACAAGAAGCAAATACCAAACTCATATGTTATAAACACAGTACACCATATATCTCAACACATTCCCTACAGTGGCCCTGTGGCTCACAAAAAGATGGTCATCACCTCCTAATTAATTCTATGTATCAAAATTCGAAACCTATGCGACAGAAAGGCAGAAACCAATGCGTTTCGACATCCGGATTATCACAACCAGGTTCGCAATACATACAGATTATTGTGAAATGATTGGAAAAACTGTTTCGGCCTTCTGCCTTCCGTGCACGTGCTACCCTTCGCTATTCACATCAGCGGCTTTCGGTAAAATCTGCATCAACAACGTCCCCTCCCTCTGGTGCCCCCTTATCGGAAGAGTCAGCTGCTCCCACACCAGCCCCAGGTCCACCCCCAGGTTGGCTGTAGAGGGACTGGCCGAGCTGCATGACTTCCTGGTTCAGGGCTGCCATAGCATCCTTAATGCCCTGTGTTAATCCGCCGGAGATGGCATCCTTGAGCTCCCCTAGCTTCGTCTCAACCTTCTGCTTGACATCAGCAGGAACTTTGTCTCCCAACTCCTTCAACTGCTTTTCTGTCTGGTAGACGACAGAATCCGCCTGGTTCTTTGTATCGATAGCATCTCTCTTCTCCTTGTCCTCCTTTGCAAACCTCTCTGCTTCTTTTACCATTCTGTCAACCTGATATAGGGAACGTTATTAAGCAACTGAACCTCTAACTAAAACCCCAAACTCACATATGCGGTCCATTTGACAAGGGGTACTTACTTGAAAGAGAGGCACACATAAATGTGAAATACTAGGGGTCATCCACCAAATTTTAGGGTGCTAATTCATGGATAACAAAGCCACATGACACGATTATTTAATATACCTATCGATGGATTATCAAGTCGCTATGTTATTGGAATTTAGGGTTACGTTTCGATTATTTAATATACCTTTCGATGGATCTTAAAGCAATTTGCTATATGTATACTAACCTATATATATATGAAATGTCTACATTTCAGGGACACTTTGTTCACAAGAAAATGTTTCAAATGTGATCATAATCCCTAGCCAATCAGGACATAGCAGAAATTTAATTTAAACCAAACTATTTGTTTCACCAATATTTTAGGTAACCCGACTATCAAATTCTGTCGATCTTAGCATAAGCATCGAAATTTTGAGCAATAAAGCATAAAGAAAACAAAACCAAAGAGTGTCTTTATATCCCAAGCATCAGTCAGTTGTAATCAGACATCTTTAATTGATGGTATTTGTTTCATAGAGTGAGTTTAGCACATACCTCGTCACTTGGTAAGGTGCTAGCCCCAGTAATGGTGATGTCTTGCTTCTTCCCAGTGCCTTTATCCACAGCAGTGACAGAAAGAATTCCATTGGCATCAATATCAAACGTAACTTCAATCTGTGGAACTCCCCGTGGAGCAGGCGGAATACCATCAAGGCGGAAACTCCCGATAGACTTGTTGTCCCTGACAAACTCTCGTTCACCCTGAAGAACGTTAATCTCAACACTAGACTGCCCATCAGCTGCTGTCGAGAAGACCTCTGATTTGGAGGTAGGGAGAGTTGTATTCCTGGGAATGATCTTTGTCATCACTCCACCCAACGTCTCTAGCCCCAGAGAGAGTGGTGTAACATCTAGAAGAACAATGTTACTGACATCTCCGGCCAACACCCCAGCCTGAAATTAGAAGATAACAAGAATGTAACAAAATCAATAAGATACAAAGATGAAATTAGTGTCGCAATCAACCATAACCCATATCTGCAGCATCTGAATGGGCTGGAACAAAGATGTTTAAAAGGCTAACCTGCACAGCAGCGCCAAGGGCGACAACTTCATCCGGGTTGACAGTAACATTGGGATCCTTTCCTGTCATCTTCTTCACAATTTCCTGAACAGCTGGGATACGAGTAGATCCGCCCACAAGAATCACCTCATCCAAATCCTTATACGACAGTTTAGCATCTCTCAAGGCATTCTCCACAGGAGTTTTAAGCCTGATACAAAATATAATCACAGGAGTTATCATAGTTGTCGAATAGCGTCATGATAGAAATGGCCACCAACAAAATATTAAAAGATATTTGGCGTGACCTATATTGCACGAATATGGAAACGGACAAGGGATACAAGCATATTCAAACATGTACAAGGTAGTCACCTATGTTGCTAGAATAGGGACACGGGTACTGAAAATGACACAGATATGGACTCATTTTCCCGTGTCCACGCAACACAGGGCATGATCGGAATATTGGTAATCAACAAATAGGAACTAGTGATATTCCTGAAAAAAACATCAACTGAGAATTATAGGGAATGAAGAGTATATCCAGACTTCAGCCTAAAGAAAAAAAAACTTGCTTCTTTATATCTTAACAACTACAGTACAGCCAAGAGGAAGCTCGTACCTGTCAAGAAGATCAGAACACAGCTCCTCAAATTTAACCCTTGTAAGGGTTGTGTCAATGTGTTTGGGACCATCAGCAGTTGCAGTGATGAAAGGTAAACTGCAAAAGAAATACCCAGGTTAGATTTTTAATAGAAAAATTGGGGGCAAAAATGGAAACTTTGTCAATGAAATTAAAGAGACAAAGCATGAAGAGTCTTACCTAATATTCGTCTGAGTCAATGTTGATAACTCCATCTTCGCCTTCTCCGCAGTCTCAGTGAGTCGCTGAAGGGCTTGTTTATCCTTCAGAAGATCAATTCCTTCATCTCGCTTAAAATCCGAAGCAAGCCAATCGACGATCCTCTATCCAGAATAAAAGAATAAAACGTAAGTATAGAAGTTACAACATAATGTACAATAATCAAAAGATAGTATGTTTCCTTCCATCGTTCGTGTATACTATTTCCATCTTATACAGAATAACCTTATGATAACTATTGAAATTAATGGAAAACACACTTGCACGCATCTTTCGTTGTGTTTTCTCCAGTTAAAAAATATGTGCATCTTTGCATATTTGGCATGCATTTCAGGAATTTGTTGTATTCACTTCGTGTCAAAATGCAACAATATCTTAACTGCATGACCACAATTTAGGATGCATTATCCCAGTGAATAGCACAACACTAACTCTTAAGCAGAAACCTCAGTAGTCTCTATCAACCCATCGACACCTCTCATGTCCCACAGGAAAAAGATACAGAACAAACCTTGTCAAAGTCATCACCACCAAGATGAGTATCACCAGATGTAGATAGTACTTCAAAGACACCATCTCCAACCTCTAGAACTGCAACAAGGCATTATAAAGTTCGTCAGTCGTAAGTTAATTGAACTACGAAGAACATGTTCATGATTATGAAACCACACAAGTGGAAGAGCAGGTATGGATAAAAATCTAAATAAGTAGTCTGCAATTCTTAGTTATGACTAGTTAAAAGTTGTTCTTGTGATCCATACTGTTCCTGCGACTAAATATGATAATCAGTGCTCTAAAAAACTTGAGAACGCTGAACTAAAGGGGAGACTAGGAAATCTGACTAATCGATAACCAGCCTGGCCCACAAGCATAGTGAAATTGGTAGGCAGATACCTTTATACAATATTTTTGCAAACAAAAGCCTGTTATACCTGCAAACATGATCCCAAATATAAAAGGTTGCTTAGCATACCAGGAAACTTTTACTTTTACACATGAGATAATAATGCATCTCTTTTCCAATTATTGGAAATAGCAATGTTGAGTCTCCAGTTCACAGAATGAAACTCTTTCTATATTCACCTATAGTTATTCGACCCTCGTACTCGACCGTCTACTAATAAATTTGTGAAGCCAATATGGATTGTAATTTGGGATCAGATTGATTACCTCTTCAAATCAAATTAGATGCTAAATATGACCTCATCTAAGAAATAATTATATATTATAATCCATCTATCCCCAAACTTTCCCCCTATCATTACCAAAATGTTCTCTTCTCTTCCCATGTCTCTCTTTTCTTTCAATCAGCATATCCCTGTAGCTGACCACCAAATGTGCTCCTCCACCCCTAGGAATCACAAATACTCCAAACTTGTTGCCACGTCCACGTTGTGGTTAAGACATGACAAGGGCACCAAAACACATAACAAGATCAGCACTGTGTCCATCGGTGTCGTAGTTGTTCCACGCACTGTGTCTATCCGTGTCATAGCTGTGTAGCTCCATATCTTTCCAGTTCGACGTAAATTCCGTAGTCATCTTCCTTAGTGGATTACTTTCATACTTGCATATCTTAGCCAAATTATAAAAGTAAATCTACACAGAAAAACATATATTTTCCCCAAACATTGCAAATATCCATACTAGTCTCTAGCAGCACTCTTTTTCTTCCTTAGTACTTCAGTCTCCATAACACCACCAAGATATTAGTAAAGGAACTTCTGCAACTGTCAGCAAAGGACGCATACATATCAGAAGAACATTTTATAAAATTGTTAGGATGGATTTTACTTACTGCTGAACTAATAGAGCATGCTTACCTTCTTTTATCTTTGCTTAGAATTCACCCCTCACCCTTGCTACTTTAAGTAATAATCATGCATGCAAGTATGCAACATCAGATTTAGGCCCAAATAAACACCATCCTTCAAGCACCATTTGGGCTTCCAGTTTTTAAAATGATACTAAAATGATGAGCACGTCCATGCATCAACAAATGTAATAGATACCAAAACCAGATCTCTTTTGTGCAGACTGCATTGGATCTTTTTCAGGACAGAAAATGTACATCATACATATATCCTCTTAAACCTTAGCTACCTAGAACATGCTACAGGTGCATCAAAGATTGGTGCCTTTATGTTTATGGTTCTATAAGATAAAGAAGCACGGACATAAAAATCATGGAAATATGCAGTCAAATGTTAGTTGTCAGCATACAGTTATGGCAAAGTGATCTTACCCAAATTAGTGAATATACTGAGCATATAAAGATATAAAAGCAGTCTAAACCTTACTAGCTCCAATACCTGACACATCAAAAGTTCCTCCTCCCAAGTCGAACACTAGAATGGTTTCATTATTCTTCTTCTCGAACCCATAGGCCAATGATGCTGCAGTGGGCTCATTAATGATCCGAAGTACTTCTAGACCAGCAATACGACCTGCATCCTTTGTTGCCGTCCTCTGGGAGTCATTGAAGTATGCTGGAACTGTAACAACCGCTTTCGTGACCTTGTCATTCAAAAACTTTGACGCATCATCTACAAGCTTCCTCAAAACCTGGAATAAGCAAGAAAAATTCAGTATAATATGTATATAATGGCCACCAAAAGCTCTATCCAACTACAGCTGTTTAGTTGCAAGTAATTAAAACTCAACGTAGAATTGTAGCCAGTGAAATTAAAAATGAACATAGTGATTCCAAGAAGTGGTGTAAGTAAAAATAAAAATAAAAATAAAAATAAAAATAAAAATCAATGCCATGTTCCACACAAATACACAAAAACCTTACTTGTCAAAACAAAACATAACGGAGAACGTCGTTGGACGCATCTGTGAAAACTAACTAGGTCCCTTGGATTGCTTGATATTAATTGACATGGTCCACATGGATGCGGTAGACATGGATTTTGACTGAATCTTTCAATTAATTTTTTAATTATCTTTTTAGTTACTTTCCTAGTTTATGATTCCCCCCCCCCCCCCCCCTTAGGATTAAGTTAGTTATTATAAATAGAGAGTTGTAGAGAAGAAGGAATTATGTTTTTTTATGAATAAATATGATAATTGAGATGCTCAATTGGAGCTTTAGGCCTATTTTAATTCTCGTGTTTGAGAGTTGAGGTGCCATCCTCACATCCTGCTAGTTGGTTTTGGCGATCGGCATTTTTGTGTTGTGTCATGTGGTATCAAAGCCTCGTGTTGCGAGACATGTTTGGAACCAACGATGACAAAGGTGCCATCCTCGCATCATGCTAGTTGGTTTTGGCGATCGACGTTTCCGTGTTGTCATGTGGATCAAAGCCTCAACGTGTTGCGAGACATGTTTGGAACCAACGACGACAAAGACGACTAACATCTTCACAATGAAGGGGCAGGAGGATAATGACCTTTTTGTGACAACCCGTCGCATCGAATTTCCTCTGCAGGAAATAATCTACGCGTCCAACGGGTTGAGCGGTCGGTAGATTTCCAAGAACCATCGAGGAAACATATTCAAATCCATAAATGGTCATAAGTAAACAACACCCACAACCTCCCGAAAGATGGTCACACACCAACACGAGATAATTGTCGACGAAGAGCTCGTATGGAGGGGTACGATGATCTCATCAGGCAGGGTCATGATGACGATTGTGGCTATGACATACCGATTGACCGACGATTCTACCTTGGTTGAGACGACGTAGGTAGATGTAGTCGCTATGACAACTATAGGAGGAACAACCTTCACAGCAACTGGCACACGGGAGATCGGTTCAACGACTATGCTTACCATAGTGACGGCCGTAGGGATGAGTAAGAAAGGAAGAGTCATTCATTGACGGGGTACAGAGGGATCATACTAAATGATTCCTCGCAAAAGAAAAACTTGTTCCAAATCCGTTGTAACATCAATGGCAAAAGATTTGTTGTCATGGTCGATAAAGACAGCAAAAGAAAATCATCAGACGACGGTTAACAAAAGATACATGGTTGATGCAAGATAAGCATCTGCTGTCAGATGGGGTTAGAAAGTGTCGAGCATTCAGGTGACAGGACAGTGCACAGCTCTCACCTCTATCGAAGCATATAAAGCCGAGATCTATTACGACGTGGTGGACGGGCTCGACGTGTGCCATATATTATTAGACACGCATGAATGTTTGATGTTGGCTTAAAGCACGATGGGCGCAATGAAAGATATCGGCTGGTCAAAAATGGGACAATGTATACCCTTACGTCCTCCAAAGGGATATCTGAACTAGGTCTTTACAAGAGTAGATAATGTTTTTCCCCCCATTAATTATCTCTACAAGGAAACAGAAGCGAACTTCAAGGAGGTGCATGTCAATAGCGAAAGGAAGCATAGAGACCGAAGAA
This sequence comes from Iris pallida, assembly GCA_029216955.1. Lineage (NCBI taxonomy): Eukaryota > Viridiplantae > Streptophyta > Magnoliopsida > Asparagales > Iridaceae > Iris > Iris pallida. Next base: position 15,417,981 of record JANAVB010008599.1, read on the forward strand.
TAACAAAGGAAGGGACGAGTCGAGCGGAGGTAAGACCGGTACTCGATAAGTTTCATGACATCCTTCTTCAGGAACTTTCCGATAGGCTACCACCATGTGCGACATCCAGCACTATACCGATCTCGTTCCCAAGAGTTCACTAGACTTGTCGCGCTACCACATGCATCCACATAAGGAGAATGTAGGGGACTTGATACAGAAGAGCATGAGCTCGTATGAAGTCCATGCCCTATTTACACCGAAAAGAGCTCGTATGAAGTCCATGCCCTATTTACACCGAAAATGGACGACAACATGCGCATATGCATAGACAATCGTGCAATCAACAAAATCAATATTTGCTACGCGTTTCTAATACCACAACTGGACAATGTCTTAGATAATTGAGTAGGCCGAAGTCTTCTCTAAAATAGATCTTTGAGGCGGTTACCACCAAATATACATCCGATCGGAGATGAGTGGAATAACTTGTTAAGGATGCAAAATGGATTGTTCGAGTGGTTGGTCATGTAATTTTCCATCCCGCTCAGTTCAACCGGAGGAATCAAAACGCCAACGGCATTTGGACAAGCCACGCGACGGCCTGCTCGAAACCCTGCTCGGCCGAGGCGATTCCTCGCTCAGGTGGGTGGCTTCGGTGAACTTGCCTCAGCTTGACCTTCACACTAATAAAACAAAAAAATTCAACTGCACAAGTAGGCTTGACAATAAATGAGACGAATCCACATAGCTAAAAGAATAATTCCAAGTTGAGTCAAATTGAGTTAGAATATGGAAAGGTCCCACGGTCGGCTTAGAAATGTTTTACGATGTACTTTCAAAATGACACTCAGTCCTTCGATCCATGGCTTGGGAGAAAGAAAGTTGGTCGATGTTGCCACAAGCTATGAACTTAGCATAAGTCATAGGTGTCACACGTATAAATGTTTGATAAGGTATGCACTGTCCTACAGTCTTATGCTTGGCTTAGCATAAATTGTCCGACACAGTCCCAATGCACGTTTATATGGTGCAAGGCTTGGCATAGTCTTTGCTTGTCCCACTTGAGTTGTTGCACGATTGAGTTAGACAAAAGTTATGTCGGACTATCGAAGTCATTGCAAGCACTGTCTCATGCTTTTTGCGGTTGTTGAAGTCATATAGCCCGACCATCTCAAGGCTCGTCATATAAAGTATGACTTGGACGGTAGTGTCGCATAGAAAACAAATTGGTTTAAGGCACAAGCTACGGTTGGTTTAAAGATAAGTTTGTCACGGCCTATGGCACGTAAGGAACACGTTTTGTTCAAGTTATGCTTGAAGGCTATCAATTAGCCATTCGTGAGTTTGAGTCAATAAGAGTATGGAAATACTAAAAACATGTCGGAATTCTAGTCCAGTTGTCGAGAAAAAAAAATATGTCGAAACTGTAGGTCAGTCGCCGAGGCAACCCTGGTTTGGGCTCTGCAAAAGAAGTATGAAAAAAGTAAAGAAGTGAAGCAAAGGAAGTAAGTTGTGACGGTTAGGCTATGCATTTACGTTGAGTCTAGAAGTTCTCATAGGTGCGTAGTCATGGACTACCTGTGCACAAGGTTTCGCGCCCTCAATTCGGTAGCCTGGGGCCACAGACTGTATCGGCCTAGGAGGGAAGCAAGGTAGTTAGGCAAGAACACGCCGTGGTGATTCGAGCACTTCAGCAGGGCTAGATACCCTTGGCTGGAAGTGTCTCATCTGCACCACCAACATATCCAAGATAGCTTTAATTGCCAGTGACATTTCATATAGATAAGTTGGCGTGCTAAGCGGCAATCCACATGCACGGTGTCGGTCGAATCAAAAAAAGTGCAAGCACGACACGAGTAGTGTCAATAAGGTGTGCACGGTTGCAACATCAGTATGAAGCCTAAGATTTGGCTATAGCAAGGACACGTGCTTTGGCACAAATGTGACGTCGTATTTGAGTCGTCAATACAAGATCCGATTGAGTCATCTCGAGTTAAGTCAGAAAGGGCCGTAAGACAAAATTGGTTAAGTCGTGTCGAATTGTGAGGCACGGCCTCGAATGTTTGAAGCACGAACCAAGTCGATGACATGAAACATGTTGCGTCCCAAAATATGAGTCGGATAAGACAAGCACGAGTTGATAAGTTGATATTTCTGGCACGAGAACGATCTAGAGGCCCAATGATAAGTTATCAGTGCAATGGCACGATGATGGCCTAAAGACTCAAAATAGGCCAGACGTCTGTCCTAAAACTGATCCTAAAACAAGATTAGAAAGACAATCAAAAAGGAAAGAACATGTTGCGCAAACTAAATGAACGTGTTGGTTTTGTATAGCTCACACCACTAGTACAGTTGAATACTGACCACCCAACAGTTTTCATGCGCAGGTTACAGCTTTACAGGTACCTGCTTGTCGAGGCGGAGCTAGCTTGGATGCACTGAGGCATGAAGTTCCTTGGCGTCTCGAGGTGTGTCTCTGCATGGAATCTGGACTTATACGGGACAATGTATGGACATCGCCTTTGAAGCATCCACTGGCTCGTCAAATTGTATTAAGAGATGAGAGTGACTTGTAATCAGAGAGAAAAGTGAGCTCGAGTGATTGTAATCTTGACTTCGCGCCTTTGTAATTTTATTTCAAGTATCAATAAAAAATTCTGATTTTGTTTCAATACTTGTGTTGACTTGTATATTCAATGTTTCTGCTTAGGACTTCTGTGCGACGACCTCGTCGCAAGCTGTTGTAATCGGCTGTTATGAAACCCGCCTTGCACGAGCGTAACCTAGGCTCGTGCGACATCACACCTTAGCAAGGACGATCGGTCCTACGGGACCGGGACGTGATATAATGGTATCAGAGTACGACTTTACGTCCTTGGACTTCCGATTAAATTCTTTAACTCTGATGGCTTCGTGCTAAATGTCGTTTTCGCAAATCGATATCGTTGGTGGACTCTCTCAATGTTCTGCAAGATGTCCATACAATAAGTATATGTAATTTGCAAATCGTATGATAGTCTTTGATAAAAACAAAAGTTGGTTCACGAAAAGCACGGTTGGCTAAGTCGGACTGGACATATATACCAAATTTGCGTCTATGTTGGCAAAGTTGAGTGCGGGATTCAAATTGTGTCGGACAAGAATAAGTTAGACTCGATTTATAAAAGTGTTCAGTAGTTGCGATAGAGGTGCAAACAAACGACGATATCGTCGATGCGATATAGTGATGAACGTGCTTGAAATTAAGAAATGGTTCGAACGAAGATTTGAAATAGTCGATTGTGATTCGAAACTTGTTTCGAGGATTTGTCGAATAACTTCATCCATGAGTGGTGTATGGGATGGCATTGGAGATATCGATCAATTAAGAATACGGGATGCCAACGAGTCTCTTAGCAAGCTCGATGCTAAACGCAAAGCCTTAGAAAGAGTGTTTCAAGTTAGTCGTAACTTGATAGCTAGCATGAGTTTGATTCGAACGAACGAGGAAAACGACGTGCATCAGATTGGGATTACGCTGAGCGTGAAATGCAAAGTGACAAGAAAAGATAGATTGAATCGAGGAAATATTAAGGTGTACGAACGGATGACTCCATCGAAAAAATCGATATGAATCGTATATGAAAAGTTAGCACGATTGGATGATTGCGTGCATGCGAATAATTCGAATATTTGAGAATGACTAAGAATTGGGATAGATGTTGCTCGATAATTTGAGTTAGCATAGAACGTTGCGACTTGAAGAAAAATGTTGCTGGATGACTTAAGATAGACGGATAAACATATGTGATTTTGGGTTTGAACGAATTGATCATGTAACTAGTTCGGAGGATAATGATCAAAATTGATCTTGAATATCGAGGAGATTGTGGTATATCCAGTTCGGATGATAGCATCAGTTGCACGACTCGGAGTTCGTTGTAAGAGGAAGACCGTCAGGTTATGCATATCATTGGTGGTATTAAGGCGTATCAAGGATCGGTGTGCGATAACTCAGGGGTACTCTAATTCGAGGAATGACGATCGTGTAAAGTGTTATTGTTTTGATGGATGCTATACTTGGAATTTTAATTGAAATGAATACTTGGATGAAAACAAGCGTGTCATGATTGTTTCGAGGATAACCACAACATTGATATTCTTGTCTTGTGCGAGCGCAACTCCAACCTCGCACATGCGTCACATCGGATTAGGACGATCATTCTGCAGGAGAGCTGGCATGGTGATTCATGTCCAGCGTGAATGATCAAACTTGCGGGAGATCATTGCGTAGCATTGAATTGTTTCAACTTGTGGTTTGATGCAAAGGTGAATTCGAGGATTGTTCAGACTTGTGATTGACGATTTAGTAAGTTTGAGGATTGATTAGATCCAATCTGTGTATCGAGAATGAATTAGTTTAGACTCAAAAGCAAGAGTTACGTCCCGATGAGGACGATTATCCTGCGGGAGCATTGACATGGTGATTTCATATCCACCGTGAATAATCAGACTTGCATGAGATTGGGGCATAACATATTACAATGCTAGACGACCTTGTGTCGAATACGTGAATTGTGTTAAACGACTTCGAGAGTATGGAATGAGAAATTATGGTTTAGTGAAAAATCGTGCATAGCGTGCTTGACTTGGGAAGGATGGATAGGTAGATTATATCGAACATGTTTGAAGAGATAGACTACATGAATTGCTAGTTTGCACATGCGATAAGAGAGACAGAAAATTTGGTTAAGCAAAATTTACGATAGGATGGCTTTGTTGAATGACTTAGACCCCTGGACTAAACTCTACAAAAGCAAATAGGAGAAATCTATGCTCGAAGTTTAGAAATCGGAGTGATGCGAGCTTTGGTAGAAAACCTCGTACTATCAACTTTGGTTTGACCTTAGGATTGGGATCAGTGTTGATATTATTGTTTGGAAACGGTAATTCCAATACTGACGGACGACTTTAGCCTGGAAAAATAGTCTACCGGTTAGGCAGACGTTCCTGTGTAGACATAGAAATTGTGCAATTGACCCTAGTGAGAGTTGCCAAAGTATTCTTGAAAAAGTCTAGAGGATCGATAGGATCGGATATTGGTACTGGTAGATAGAATGATTCAATTATATGAAAATCTCACTCACGAGGCTTGGCTGAAATGCATATATTTCAGAGACGCATGAATATGTGCACGATCCGACTCAAGTGGAAATGACAAATTCTCTATCACGAGGCTTGGTTGAAATGCATGTACTTTGGAGACGCTATAACCCTGTTTTCAAAAAAATTAATAAATGAAAAACAATTCCAAATTTGCCCCAAATTGATTCCATTAGGTTATAAATATTTTTCTATTAATTTTAGAATTTTTCTGCGATTTGTTTGGAGTCGTTTGGACGTCATTTGAATTTTTTATAATTTAAAAACTGCTACCGTAAAAATTGCATTTCTTACCTTCATGACAAAATGGTAAATATTTAACGCTAGGGCTGAGTTAGTAATTAACCATGGTTAGGTTGTCCTAATAAAATTTTCCTATAAATAGGCACACATCCCAAAGAGAAAAACTCTAATTTTTATTCCACCTTGGGCCGAAACCTACCTAGGACTGCCGTCTAGGGGGTTTTGGTGCCGCCTAGGCCAAAATTTAGAACACTGGTAGAGAGTTTAGCGACGTTCGATGAAAGTAGTACACCTATGAAAAGGAGTTTAACGCAGTGTATTTGAGCATGGTACATATCATAGTCGGCCGATACTCCGATACTGATACGGTTTGGCATGTTACAATTCAATACCAAATGCTACCGAAACTGACCAATACCCAATCTATTCAACAAAGAAAATTGAATGAAAATAAATAATAATAAATGAAAAAATAGTGTCAATGCAATAATGCACTGATAATCTCATATATTGATATAATTCCTTACTGATAAATTGTAACTGTTACTTCATTCAAGTCTAAATATGTCAAATAGTTTTTTAAAATTTTAATTATTCGCTTTCCAATATCCAAAAACTGATAATTCGATCCGAAATCGTTGATACCTCCAATCCTAATACTCTGCCATATGAAAAATTCGATGCTGATTCCGATATTGCAAACCTTTCTATACGAGGTAGTGCAAATTGCTTCATAAATTTTTGTACCACACCGTAGACAAAGTTTCCAACACCGGTAACGACGTTACGGTATCTTTCAGAAGGAAATGATATCGATTGGGCACTATGACATGCTTCAACCCAGAAAATTTAAATTGTTTAAGTGTTGGAGAAAAGCAAGTTTAGTCGAGGAGGGTAAGCTTTAACAAGCTTTGCTATAACAAATGACAAAACCCTTTATCCAGATGGCGGCACAAAGAACTCAGATCGAGCTCTACAAGAGGAGGGATCTGACACGAATATGATAAGGGTGCTCGAGAAAGCAGAGAACGAGCCCATATGAAATTCCAAATATACCCAATCGGAGTTGCGGTTCCCTACAACCATATGCTCAGGAAGAATCAAAATTCCGGTACACTTAAACTAAAATTCCTACTTGAGACAACTCCTGCTATTTTTGGTGGATTTAGATGGATTTGGACAAAATCTTTTAGTTAATTTTGTAATTATCGTTTTAAATAACTTCCTAGTTTGATTATTATTTGTTTCTTATAGCTCAGGTTAGGTTATTATAAACAGAGAGCTATAGAGATTATTATAAATAGAGAATTATAGAGAAGTTTTGATGAATAAATTTGATAATTGAGATGCTCAATCGGAGCATTAACCCTATTTTAATTTCCATGTTTGTGAAGTCCTTATATCTTGGGTCGTTAGTTTTAGCAATCGACGTTTCCATGTTGTTCCAGTAATTGATGTAATTCACTCCTCTATTATAGTAAGATCCAATACATATAAAAACAACCTGCTCTCAAGCAAACGAGTACGCTCAAAATAACACCGACGGATGGGTACGGAAGAGGTTCATGACCCACATAATGTCTTTCTATTCTACATTAAGAGAGTGAATTTTCTCCTCTCCTAAGCTTATTTTTCCAGCTGCTTATGGCCAAAGGCCCAAAAGTCACTCTAACACCTATATTGGCTCCCAACAAGATGAGCATTCAAATGGTTTGCTTTTCACACGCTTCTGAAATATCACAATTCTCTATTTTTGAGTAGAAAGTTGGGGACTGGTATTACGAGTGTCGCCTTTCTCAAATTGCCATCTCTTCCTCTAGTCTCCTTCTAGCCTAAGTACACATGTTACATGGAGACTTTGAAAATTACCAGTGCCCATGTTTCGTCATCAGAGTCCGACACAACATAGATGTTGGTGTTTTATTCTATGTGTTGTGTGTTCATAACATTCTATTGTTAAAAGATAGTCCCACATCGGAAAATCACACCAATATGTATCTCTATATATTACTTATGAAGGAATAGAGAGATGCACATGGGTTGAGGCCCAATGGAGGGTGCCATGTGGGAGGATTTTATATAGAGGTGAGAATAAGAAACCAACTTTTGGCCAAATGAAAATAGAGTTAAATCTATTGGAGCTAAGCCCCGAAGAGGCTTAGCGACTCGGACTCGGACTCGGACTCGGGATTGGGCTTGGGCTAATGGGCTTTTGAGGCTTAATGTGGCTTTTTGATGGCACTTAGCACGACAGCTCGTCGCAAGGCGCATTGTGCGCTTTAGTTGCGCTCGTGCGCGAGCCTCTGCGCTGCCCTGCGTGGCGAGCGGGGCGTACTGAGCGTACGGGACGTACGGGTCGAGCGGGTCGAGTGGGCTGTTCAAATTATGTAACGTCCGCGGGTCTTGTGGGCTCAGATCCGGAAATGGCTCAGATCCAGAAAATTCGGATCTGGCATTAAACCAGGGCGTGCGTTCAGAATTTGAAAAGCCCATCTCGTGCCTATAATATCAGAAACATCTCCTCTCTCCAAGGTTACAGAAGCGCTTTAGTTGCGCTCGTACGCGAGCCTCTGCGCGGCCCTGCGTGGCGAGCGGGGCATACGGGGCGTACTGAACGTACGGGACGTACGGGTCGAGCGGGCTGTTCAAATTATGTAACGTCCGCGGGTCTTGTGGGCTCAGATCCGGAAATAGCTCAGATCCAGAAAATCCGGATCTGGCATTAAACCAGGGCGTGCGTTCAGAATTTGAAAAGCCCATCTCGTGCCTATAATATCAGAAGCATCTCCTCTCTCCAAGGTTACAGAAAATACTCAGAAATTTTTCAGAGAGAGAGAGAAGTGCTGCTGCTATTCCGAGGAGTCGACATTTTTGGCCAGCGTTCTAAAGTTCTCTTCGAACTTGCTGGTTCCTGGAGGCTTGTCCGTAAGGCGGATATAGCTTTGAGCGCCGGTGATCTTTCACCCCAGCAGTTTTTCTTCTTCCTCTGTTGCCTTCGAGAATACTGTGACTTCTCTTTAGAAGTTATACGGTTCAGTTGCCTTCGAGAAAAATTACGAAATCTTTTTAGATTCTCGTAATACAATATCACCTTCTTTAGGGTGTTGTTGCTGGAAACATTGTCTTTACAATTGTTTCTGAAATCGAGTTTTTCCATCGATTGTTCGCCAAGGGACTAACAATCTCAAAGCTATATCGAAAAGATGGATAACTCACGTGCATCGCTCGTCAATACCGACTTTAACAAGTTGGAGAAATTCGACGGCAAACATTTCCAAATCTGGAAACGAAAAGTAACCTTAAACATTCAACTCATGGAAGTTGACCACGTGCTGAATGAGGAAGAACCAATCGTTCCAACAACCGGAACCGCAGAAGTTATTGCCGCTGCTAAGTCCAAGCAGGCAAAATGGATTAGAGAAAACAGTATCTGTAAACTGTTGATTCTCAATAGCATGAAAGACTCTCTGGCAGAGTCCTATTCCAAGAAGAATTCTGCCAAAGAGATTTGGGACTCCTTGGAGAAATTATATGAAGATGACGAGAATCGGTCCAAGATCTTCTTGGTTGAAAGATACCACAAGTGGACCTTCGAAGATGAGAAGGCTATGCTGCCCCAAGTAAAGGAGTTTCTGAAGCTGCGCCAAAAATTGGATGACGAGAAGATGCCTCTTGTCGACAAGTTTGTCGTTAGAGGAATCGTCTCTAAACTTCCTGCGGGTTGGAGCAACTTCTATGCAAGGATGCACCGCAAGAAGCTGGACATATGTATGGAAGATCTCCTGCAAGAGATCCATGTTGAGGACGAGATGCGCTCTCAACAGAAGATGGATTCTCTGTCCAAACAACTGGCGAAAGCAAATCTGGTCCAAACCAGAGAGTACAAGGGGAAGCAGACGGCTTCTCATAAGAAGAAGAAGGACTTCACTAATCTGAAAGTGAAGAGTCCTTCATTCAAGAATCAGAAGTCCAAGTCCCATGTGACTTGTTACAAATGTGGCAAGAAGGGTCACTACAAAAGTGACTGCAAGGAACCAGAAAAAGGTGAGCCTAGTAAGGTTTCTATGATTACTAATCTGGTTGCAATGATAGCACAGGTTGCAAATGTGGGGGTTGACTCGGACTGGTGGATAGACACTGGTGCGACATGTCATGTCTGCTCAAACAAGGAATGGTTCGACTCATATGAGCCAACTTCCGAGAAAGTCATAATGGCAAACCAGGCACAAGCTGAAGTACTGGGGATCGGGACGGTGGAGCTGAAACTCACATCGGGGAACACTCTAACGCTTCAAGGAGTGAAGCATGTTCCTGCAATTGCTAAGAACCTGATTTCTGGGAGCCTGCTTTGTAACGTAGGCTTGAGGATGGACATCAATGCTGGCCAGATGGTGATGTCCAAGAAGGGTACATTCTTCGAAAAAGCTTTCCAGACTGAAGGAATGTACAAAATTCAGCTTGTTGTAACCCAGCAAAATGATATTAATGCTATTTCTACTTTGAACTATTCTTTTGAGTTGTGGCATAATAGGCTAGGACATGTTCATTGTAAAAGAATTAACAAAATGTCTAGCCTAGGACTTATCTCCAAGTGTGGGGGTAAGGTAGAGAAATGTGAAGTGTGTGCTCAGACGAAGATCACAAGAAAACCCTTTCACAGGGTCCATCGAAGCACAGATCTTCTGGAGTTGGTTCACTCAGATATCTGTGATTTCAAGCAATTCTCTACAAAAGCCGGGATGAAGTATTTTATTACTTTCATCGACGACTTCTCAAAGTATGCTTTTGTCTACCTGCTCAAGTCTAAAGACGAAGCATTCGAGAAGTTCAAGGAGTTCAGGGCCGAGGCTGAACGGCAAACTGGACAACAACTCAAAAGGCTAAGGAGTGATCGAGGCGGGGAGTATCGGTCTCATGATTTCTCATCATTCTGTAAAGAACATGGAATCATAAATGAGACGACGGCTCCGTACTCTCCTCAATCCAACGGAGTAGCAGAAAGGAAGAACAGAACGTTGACAGAGATGATGAACTCTATGCTGTTGACTGCGGGTCTTCCAAAGAGCTTCTGGGGAGAAGCTGCATTAACGGCTACTTTCATTCTCAATAGAGTACCGTATGCAACTTCGGACATAACCCCTCATGAACTCTGGTTCAAAGTCAGACCTAACTTGAATGTCATTCGAGTGTGGGGGTGTCTGGCTTATGTGAAGCTCCCAGATCTGAAGATTCAGAAGCTGGGGACTAGAACTACTAAGGCTATCTTCTTGGGTTATGCCGAGAAGAGTGATGCTCGGAGATTCCTTGATATAGAAACAAATCATATCATTGAATCTCGCGATGCTGAATATTTTGAAGACAAGTTTGCAAGGCACAAAAATATTGTTCTCGTGGATCTTCCGGAGAATGATGAGAGTGCAAAGCAGACAGAAGTCCTTAACGAACCAGTAGTCCAAGAAGAAGCTATTGTCGAAGAGACACCAGTTGAACCAGAACTCGCTGAGCCGTCAACTAAGCGAGTAAGGAGACCGAAAGACTTCGGAGATGACTTCGTCACCTATCATGTGGAAGCAGATCCGCTTACCTATGATGAAGCGATGAAGACCAGAGATGTTGTATTCTGGAAGGAGGCGATAGACAATGAGATTGACTCAATCACCTCCAATAATACATGGGTATTAGTTGACCTGCCAGAAGGAGCAAGACCCATCGGATGCAAATGGATTTTCAAGAAGAAGATGAAAGCAGATGGAACCATCGACAAATTCAAGGCCAGGCTAGTGGCCAAAGGGTTTGCTCAAGAACAGGGGATCGACTATTTTGATACTTATGCTCCAGTAGCTCGGATGACAACCATCAGATTGTTAATTGCTCTAGCAGCAATACACAAACTAGTGATACATCAGATGGATGTGAAAACGGCATTCCTTAATGGCGAACTAACCGAAGAGATCTACATGCAACAACCAGAAGGATTTGTCGTCAGAGGTCTGGAAGACAAAGTCTGCAAGTTGATGAAGTCTCTATATGGTTTGAAGCAAGCTCCCAAAATGTGGCATGAAAAGTTTGACAAAGTGATAAGGTCAAATGGCTACAAAGTCAGTGAAACAGACAAGTGTGTCTATACTAAGTTTGCTGACGGAAGAGGAGTTATCGTTTGTCTATACGTAGACGACATGCTAATCCTAGGTACGGATTTAAGCTGTGTCACAGAGACAAAGAAATTTCTCTCGACCAAGTTTAGTATGAAGGACTTGGGGGATGCCGATGTTATCTTAGGGCTCAAGATCATCCGGACAGGCACAGGAATAGCACTGTCACAATCTCATTACATTGAGAAAATGCTCACTCGATACTGGTATCAAGATCTTCCTATAATTGATACACCGTACCGGAGTGATCAGAAGCTGGAGCCAAATTCGAGAGAGAGCGTCAAGCAGTTGGAGTACGCCAGCGTCATCGGAAGCTTGATGTACGCTACCACTGCCACAAGGCCTGACATAGCTTTTGCGGTGGGAATGCTGAGTCGGTTCACTAGCAACCCAGGCGTTGAACACTGGAACGCTGTGAAGCGTGTTATGAGATATCTAAAAAAGACTCAGACATTTGCACTATACTACAGCGGAGATCCGTCAGCAGTGGAAGGCTTCAGTGATGCTAGTTGGTGTTCAGAGGTGGAGAGCGAGTATTCTACAGGTGGATTCATATTCGCTTTGGGCGGAGCTGCTATATCGTGGAAATCGAAGAAGCAGACAATGTTATCTCGCTCCTCCATAAAATCTGAATTCTTTGCATTGGATGCTGCTGCAGATGAAGCAGAGTGGCTTCGGGAGCTCATGTATGATCTTCCAGTGGTTGGAGCTCAGATACCGGCAATCCCGATATACTGTGACAACCAGGCGGCAGCAGCAGTAGCATCAAATGAACTCTTTAATGGAAAGAAGAGGACTGTGCGGTTAAAGCACAGAGCAGTGAACGATCTCATCAAACGAGACGTCATTGCAGTGATCGATGTTCGGAGTCAGGAGAACCTGGCGGATCCGTTCACGAAAGGCCTCAAACGACAGCTGGTCGAGGACACAGCAATGAAGATGGGTTTGAAGGCATTCTAATATTGTGTCATTATAATCCTATCAATAAATTTTATGTTATTGGTTCAAAGAAAAATCTACCAGATATCTAATTTTTTGATTCAAGGGAGGACTATTGACTAGAAAAATATTAGTTAACAGTGGGTACTTGTTCTGCGGAACATGGAAGGGTTTCGGACCCAGAACCACTGTTGTCTACTATGATTTTTTTACGAAAAATTGATCCTGTGGGAAGGATGGCATAATGCCTTAATGAGTTCTCAGACTGAGTGGAGGTCTGTTATGCTTTACAGAAAGCATGGTGGCGCAACAACCACAAAGGAGTGTTACAACTCCATGCTATAGTGGGGTGACTCCACCATGAGGTTCCCAGGTAGGGGTAATGCCTCGGCTTTGTTAGCCAAGTCACAGGCGGCGTAGCACCGCATATAGGCAGGTAGCCTAATGTTGCATAATCATAAAGAGGTGTAGACAGCACTACAAAGAGGACGGTATCCTCATGTTACAGTGGCATGACACCACGAAGAGGTACCAGGTAGGGTAAATCCTCGGCTTTGCAAGCCATGTCATAGCGGCGTAACACCGCACAGAAGCGCAAGGCTTCATGCTGAGTAGTTTGGCACTACAAAGAGGATTGTGACCTCATGCTACAGTAGTATGACACTACGATGAGGTACCCAGGTGGGGTAAAGCCTCGGCGTTGAGCCATGTCATAGCGACGTAGCACCGCAAAGGAGCGCAATGCTTCATGCCATGACTCTTTATAAAGAACTCACCTATAATGTATAGACAGAAAAATAGGCCGTCTCTTGAGGGTAAATTTGTAGACGTCCAAAATACATACATTGAAATCCAGACTGGCACAAGGCCTTTAATGTGCAGCTAGAAGCACAGATAACTACATTATGTGAGTGGAAAAAATTACAGCTGTGGTACAGAATTCAAGGCGTAGTCCATTCTTGTATCATACTGTTGTTCAACCCATGCGGAAAGATTCAAGTCGTCAGCGACATCTATCCTAATGCATAATGGACAGTTATTATGTGAAACGCTTAACTCATATATATAGAGATATGTGAGGGATTGTTGGTGTTTTATTCTGTGTTGTGTGTTCACAACATTCTATTGTTAAAAGATAGTCCCACATCGAAAAATCACACCAACATGTATCTCTATATATTACTTATGAAGGAATAGAGAGATGCACATGGGTTGAGGCCCAATGGAGGGTGCCATGTGGGGAGATTTTACATAAAGGTGAGAATAAGAAACCAACTTTTGGCCAAATGAAAATAGAGTTAAATCTATTGGAGCTAAGCCCCGAAGGGGCTTAGCGACTCGGATTCGGACTCGGACTCGGACTCGGGCTTGGGCTTGGGCTAATGGGCTTTTGAGGCTTAATGTGGCTTTTTGATGGCACTTTGCACTTAGCACGACAGCTCGTCGCAAGGCGCATTGTGCGCTTTAGTTGCGCTCGTGCGCGAGCCTCTGCGCGGCCCTGCGTGGCGAGCGGGGCGTACTGAGCGTACGGGACGTACGGGTCGTACGGGTCGTACGGGTCGAGTGGGCTGTTCAAATTATGTAACGTCCGCGGGTCTTGTGGGCTCAGATCCGGAAATGGCTCAGATCCAGAAAATCCGGATCTAGCATTAAACCAGGGCGTGCGTTTAGAATTTGAAAAGCCCATCTCGTGCCTATAATATCAGAAGCATCTCCTCTCTCCAAGGTTACAGAAAATACTCAGAAATTTTTCAGAGAGAGAGAGAAGTGCTGCTGCTATTCCGAAGAGTCGACATTTTTGGCCAGCGTTCTAAAGTTCTCTTCGAACTTGCTGGTTCCTGGAGGCTTGTCCGTAAGACGGATATAGCTTTGAGCGCCGGTGATCTTTCACCCCAGCAGTTTTTCTTCTTCCTCTGTTGCCTTCGAGAATACTGTGACTTCTCTTTAGAAGTTATACGGTTCAGTTGCCTTCGAGAAAAATTACGAAATCTTTTTAGATTCTCGTAATACAACATCACCTTCTTTAGGGTGTTGTTGCTGGAAACATTGTCTTTACAATTGTTTCTGAAATCGAGTTTTTCCATCGATTGTTCGCCAAGGGACTAACAATAGACACTCTAGAATACACTAGGACACACCAAAACCAATGTTAGTACATGTCGTATAGGATCAATCAAGAGGCGGAACTAGTCAGAAACCTGGGCGGAGATCTCCTCGGCGGCGAACTGCTTCCCAATCGCCGGGCAAACGAGCTTCACGTTCCCGTTCTCGTCGGCGACGACCCTGTAGCTGACCTGCTTGGACTCCTCGTCGACCTCCGCCATCTTCCTTCCGATGAACCTCTTGACGGAGAAGAAGGTGTTCTCTGGGTTCACCACCGCCTGCCGCTTCGCTATCGTCCCCACCAGCCTGTCCCCGGTCTTGGTGTACGCCACCACCGACGGGGTCGTCCGCTGCCCCTCCGCGTTCGTCACGATCGTCGGCTTGCCCCCCTCCATGGCCGCCACCGCCGAGTTCGTCGTCCCCAGGTCGATCCCGACCACCTTCTCGCTCGCGATCCTCAGCGGACGGAAGATCCGGCCGGTTCTCCGAGGAAACCCTGGGGGGCGGCGGGAGCTGGGGGTTTTCCCGCCGAAAAAGCGGGAGTTGACGGAGGAGAGGTGGATCTGTGCTGCTGCGGTCGCCATTGGTCAGGATCGATAAACCCCAATTTTGGTTCGAAATGGAGAATTGGTGAGGGATGAGGTTAGGGTTTTTGGAGGGTGGGAGGAGAGGAAGAGGACACTAGTAGAAGTGTCCAGAATGAGCGGGGGAACGTGGAGGAAGCTCCCAGTGACGAAGGAAATGTCCAATGTACCCTTGGAAAGTTTATTTGAAATTTGCACTACCATGACTTGATATAATGCATTTTTGACGGCAAATAATAATTTTTTTACTCGTTTCTTTTATTCATTTACTATTTGAAAAAGGGAAAATAATAACTTCGCTCATTTTTTCCTTCTTCTATACATAATTACCTAACTATGTTATTCCAATGGCGAACAATCGATGGAAAAACACGAGTTCAGAAACAATTGTAAAGACAATGTTTCCAGCAACAACACCCTAAAGAAGGTGATGTTGTATTACGAGAATCTAAAAAGATTATTTCGTAATATTTCTCGAAGGCAACAGAACCGTATAACTTCTAAAGAGAAGCGACGGTGTTCTCGAAGGCAACAGAACCGTATAACTTCTAAAGAGAAGCGACGGTATTCTCGAAGGCAACAGAGGAAGAAGAAAGCCTGCTGGGGTGAAAGATCACCGGCGCTCAAAGCTATATCCGCCTTACGGACAAGCCTCCAGGAACCAGCAAGTTCGAAGAGAACTTTAGAACGCTGGCCAAAAATGTCGACGACTCTTCGGAATAGCAGCAGCACTTCTCTCTCTCTCTCTCTGAAAATTCTCTGATTATTTTCTGTAACCCTGGAGAGAGGAGATGCTGCTGATATTATAGGCACGAGGTGGGCTTTTCAAATTATGAACGCACGCCCTGGTTTAATGCCAGATCCGGATTTTCTGGATCTGAGCCATTTCCGGATCTGAGCCCACAAGACCCGCGGACGTTACATAATTTGAACGGCCCACTCGACCCGCTCGACCCGCTCGACCCGCTCGACCCGTACGACCCGTACGTCCCGTACGCTCAATACGCTCAGTACTCTCCGTACGTCCCGTACGCCACGCAGGCCGCGCAGAGGCTCGCGCACGAGCGCAACTAAAGCGCACAATGCGCCTAGCGACGAGCTAAGTGCCATCAAAAAGCCACAATAAGCCTCAAAAGCCCATTAGCCCAAGCCCAAGTCCGAGCCCGAGCCCGAGCCCGAGTCCGAGTCCGAGTCCGAGTCCGAGTCGCTAAGCCCCTTCGGGGCTTAGCTCCAATCTATTTTCATTTTGGCCAAAAGTTGGTTTCTTATTCTCACCTCTATGTAAAATCCTCCCACATGGCACCCTCCATTGGGCCTCAACCCATGTGCATCTCTCTATTCCTTCATAAGTAATATATAGAGATACATATTGGTGTGATTTTCCGATGTGGGACTATCTTTTAACAATAGAGTGTTGTGAACACACAACATAAAGAATAAAACACCAACAATCCCCCACATATCTCTATATATATGAGTTAAGCGTTCCACATAATAACTGTCCATTATGCATTAGGATAGATGTCGCTGACGACTTGAATCTTCCCGCATGGGTTGAACAACAGTATGATACAAGAATGGACTACGCCTTGAATTCTATACCACAACTGTAATTTTTCCCACTCACATAATGTAGTTATCTGTGCTTCTGGTTGCACATTAAAGGCCTTGTGCCAGCCTGGATTTCAGTGTATGTATTTTGGGCGTCTACAAATTTACCCTCAAGAGACGGCCTATTTCTCTGTCCATACATTATAGGTGAGTTCTTTATTAAAGAGACATGGCATGAAGCGTCCAATGCTTCCTTTGCGGTGCTACGCCGCTATGACATGGCCTTAAGCCGAGGACCTTACCCCGAATCACCGGGAACCTCATCGTAGTGTCATACTACCCGTAGCATGAGGTCTAGCCCCTTTGTAGTGCCAAACTACCCAGCATGAAGCCTTACGCTTCTGTGCGGTGTTACGCCGCTACGACATGGCTTGCAAGGCCGAGGCTTTATCCCTAGCCGGGTTTACCTTATTGTGGTGTCGTGCCACCCGTAACATGAGGAACACCTCCTCTTTGTAGTGCTGACTACATCACTCTTTAATTCAATATACAGCATTAGGCCAACTGCCTATTTGCGATGCTACGCCGCTGTGACTTGGCTAACATAGCCGAGGATTTACCTCCTTCGAGAACCTCATGGTGGAGTCACCGCCACACATAGCATGGAGTCACACTCCTTGTAGTGCTGTGCTACCATGCTTCCTGTAAAGCATAACAGACCTTCACTCAGTCTAAGAACTCATTAAGGCATTATGCCATCCTTCCCACATGATCAATTTTCCGTAGAAAATTCATAGTAGACAACAGTGGTTCTGGGTTCGAAACCCCTCCATGTTCCGCAGAACAAATACCCACTGTTAACTAATATTTTTCCAGTCAATAGTTCTCCCTTGAATCAAAAAATTAGATATCTGGTAGATTTCTCTTTGAACCAATAACATAAAATTTATTGATAGGATTATAATGACACAATATTAGAATGCCTTCAAACCCATCTTCTTTGCTGTGTCCTCGACCAGCTGTCGTTTGAGGCCTTTCGTGAACGGATCCGCCAGGTTCTCCTGACTCCGAACATCGATCACTGCAATGACGCCTCGTTTGATGAGATCGTTCACTGCTCTGTGCTTTAACCGCACAGTCCTCTTCTTCCCGTTAAAGAGTTCATTTGATGCTACTGCTGCTGCCGCCTGGTTGTCACAGTATATCGAGATTGCCGGTATCTGAGCTCCAACCACTGGAAGATCATACATGAGCTCCCGAAGCCACTCTGCTTCATCTGCAGCAGCATCCAATGCAAAGAATTCAGATTCCATGGAGGAGCGAGATAACATTGTCTGCTTCTTCGATTTCCACGATATAGCAGCTCCGCCCAAAGCGAATATGAATCCACCTGTAGAATACTCGCTCTCCACCTCTGAACACCAGCTAGCATCACTGAAGCCTTCCACTACTGACGGATCTCCGCTGTAGTATAGTGCAAATGTCTGAGTCTTTTTAAGATATCTCATAACACGCTTCACAGCGTTCCAGTGTTCAACGCCTGGGTTGCTAGTGAACCGACTCAGCATTCCCACCGTAAAAGCTATGTCAGGCCTTGTGGCAGTAGTAGCGTACATCAAGCTTCCGATGACGCTAGCGTACTCCAACTGCCTGACGCTTTCCCTCGAATTTGGCTCCAGCTTCTGATCACTCCGGTACGGTGTATCAATTATAGGAAGATCTTGATACCCGTAGCGAGTGAGCATCTTCTCAATATAATGAGATTGTGACAGCGCTATTCCAGTACCTGTCCGGATGATCTTGAGCCCCAAGATTACGTCGGCATCCCCCAAGTCCTTCATACTGAACTTGGTCGAGAGGAATTTCTTTGTCTCTGTGACGCAGCCTAAATCCGTACCTAGGATTAGCATGTCGTCCACGTAAAGACAAACGATTACTCCTCTTCCGTCAGCAAACTTCGTATAGACACACTTGTCTGTTTCACTGACCCTGTAGTCATTTGACCTTATCACCTTGTCAAACTTCTTATGCCACATTTTGGGAGCTTGTTTCAAACCATACAGAGACTTCATCAACTTGCAGACTTTGTCTTCCAGACCTCTGACGACAAAACCTTCTGGTTGTTGCATGTAGATCTCTTCGGTCAGCTCGCCATTAAGGAATGTCGTTTTCACATCCATCTGATGTATCACCAGCTTGTGTATTACTGCTAGAGCAATTAACAATCTGATGGTTGTCATCCGAGCTACTGGAGCATAAGTGTCAAAGTAGTCGATCCCCTGCTTCTGAGCAAACCCCTTGGCCACTAGCCTGGCCTTGAACTTGTCAATGGTTCCATCTGCTTTCATCTTCTTCTTGAATATCCATTTGAATCCGATGGGTCTTGCTCCTTCTGGCAGGTCAACTAACACCCATGTGTTGTTGGAGGTGATTGAGTCAATCTCGTTGTCTATCGCCTCCTTCCAGAATACAACATCTCTGGTCTTCATCGCCTCATCATAGGTAAGCGGATCTGCTTCCACATGATAGGTGACGAAGTCATCTCCGAAGTCTTTCGGCCTCCTTACTCGCTTAGTTGACGGCTCAGCGAGTTCTGGTTCAACTGGTGTCTCTTCGACAATAGCTTCTTCTTGGACTACTGGTTCTTTAAGGACTTATGTCTGCTTTGCACTCTCATCATTCTCCGGAAGATCCGCGAGAACAATATTTTTGTGCCTTGCAAACTTGTCTTCAAAATATTCAGCATCGCGAGATTCAATGATATGATTTGATTCTATATCAAGGAATCTCCGAGCGTCACTCTTCTCGGCATAGCCCAAGAAGATAGACTTAGTAGTCCTAGTCCCCAGCTTCTGAATCTTCAGATCTGGGAGCTTCACATAAGCCAGACACCCCCACACTCGAATGACATTCAAGTTAGGTCTGACTTTGAACCAGAGTTCATGAGGAGTTATATCCGAAGTTGCATACGGTACTCTATTGAGAATGAAAGTAGCCGTTAATGCAGCTTCTCCCCAGAAGCTCTTTGGAAGACCCGCAGTCAACAGCATAGAGTTCATCATCTCTGTCAACGTTCTGTTCTTCCTTTCTGCTACTCTGTTGGATTGAGGAGAGTACGGAGCCGTCGTCTCATTTATGATTCCATGTTCTTTACAGAATGATGAGAAATTATGAGACCGATACTCCCCGCCTCGATCACTCCTTAGCCTTTTGAGTTGTTGTCCAGTTTGCCGTTCAGCCTCGGCCCTGAACTCCTTGAACTTCTCGAATGCTTCGTCTTTAGACTTGAGCAGGTAGACAAAAGCATACTTTGAGAAGTCATCGATGAAAGTAATAAAATACTTCATCCCGACTTTTGTAGAGAATTGCTTGAAATCACAGATATCTGAGTGAACCAACTCCAGAAGATCTGTGCTTCGATGGACCCTGTGAAAGGGTTTTCTTGTGATCTTCGTCTGAGCACACACTTCACATTTCTCTACCTTACCCCCACACTTGGAGATAAGTCCTAGGCTAGACATCTTGTTAATTCTTTTACAATGAACATGTCCTAGCCTATTATGCCACAACTCAAAAGAATAGTTCAAAGTGGAAATAATATTAATATCATTTTTCTGGGTTACAACAAGCTGAATTTTGTACATTCCTTCAGTCTGGAAAGCTTTTCCGAAGAATGTACCCTTCTTGGACATCACCATCTGGCCAGCATTGATGTCCATCCTCAAGCCTGCGTTACAAAGCAGGCTCCCTGAGATCAGGTTCTTAGCAATTGCAGGAACATGCTTCACTCCTTGAAGCGTCAGAGTATTCTCCGATGTGAGTTTCAGCTCCACCGTCCCGATCCCCAGTACTTCAGCTTGTGCCTGGTTTGCCATTATGACTTTCTCGGAAGTTGGCTCATATGAGTCGAACCATTCCTTGTCTGAGCAGACATGACATATTGCACCAGTGTCTATCCACCAGTCCGAGTCAACCCCCACATTTGCAACCTGTGCTATCATTGCAACCAGATTAGTAACCAAAGAAATCTTACTAGGCTCACCTTTTTCTGGTTCCTTGCAGTCACTTTTGTAGTGGCCCTTCTTGCCACATTTATAACAAGTCACATGGGACTTGGACTTCTGATTCTTGAATGAAGGACTCTTCACTTTCAGATTAGTGAAGTCCTTCTTCTTCTTATGAGGAGAAGCCGCCTGCTTCCCCTTGTACTCTCTGGTTTGGACCAGATTTGCTTTCGCCAGTTGTTTGGACAGAGAATCCATCTTCTGTTGAGAGCGCATCTCGTCCTCAACATGGATCTCTTGCAGGAGATCTTCCATACATATGTTCAGCTTCTTGCGGTGCATCCTTGCATAGAAGTTGCTCCAACCTGCAGGAAGTTTAGAGACGATTCCTCCAACGACAAACTTGTCGACAAGAGGCATCTTCTCGTCATCCAACTTTTGGCGCAGCTTCAGAAACTCCTTTACTTGGGGCAGCATAGCCTTCTCATCTTCGAAGGTCCACTTGTGGTATCTTTCAACCAAGAAGATTTTGGACCGATTCTCGTCATCTTCGTACAATTTCCCCAAGGAGTCCCAAATCTCTTTGGCAGAATTCTTCTTTGAATAGGACTCTGCCAGAGAGTCTTCCATGCTATTGAGAATCAACAGTTTACAGATACTGTTTTCTCTAATCCATTTTGTCTGCTTGGACTTAGCAGCGGCAATAACTTCTGCGGTTCCGGTTGTTGGAACGACCGGTTCTTCCTCATTCAGCACGTGATCAACTTCTACGAGTTGAATGTTTAAGGTTACTTTCCGTTTCCAGATTTGGAAATGTTCGCCGTCGAATTTCTCCAACTTGTTAAAGTCGGTATTGACGAGCGATGCACGTGAGTTATCCATCTTTTCGATATAGCTTTGAGATTGTTATTCCAATGGCGAACAATCGATGGAAAAACACGAGTTCAGAAACAATTGTAAAGACAATGTTTCCAGCAACAACACCCTAAAGAAGGTGATGTTGTATTACGAGAATCTAAAAAGATTATTTCGTAATATTTCTCGAAGGCAACAGAACCGTATAACTTCTAAAGAGAAGCGACGGTGTTCTCGAAGGCAACAGAACCGTATAACTTCTAAAGAGAAGCGACGGTATTCTCGAAGGCAACAGAGGAAGAAGAAAGCCTGCTGGGGTGAAAGATCACCGGCGCTCAAAGCTATATCCGCCTTACGGACAAGCCTCCAGGAACCAGCAAGTTCGAAGAGAACTTTAGAACGCTGGCCAAAAATGTCGACGACTCTTCGGAATAGCAGCAGCACTTCTCTCTCTCTGGAAATTCTCTGATTATTTTCTGTAACCCTGGAGAGAGGAGATGCTGCTGATATTATAGGCACGAGGTGGGCTTTTCAAATTATGAACGCACGCCCTGGTTTAATGCCAGATCCAGATTTTCTGGATCTGAGCCATTTTCGGATCTGAGCCCACAAGACCCGCGGACGTTACATAATTTGAACGGCCCACTCGACCCGCTCGACCCGCTCGACCCGTACGTCCCGTACGCTCAGTACTCTCTGTACGTCCCGTACGCCACGCAGAGGCTCGCGCACGGGCGCAACTAAAGCGCACAATGCGCCTAGCGACGAGCTGTCGTGCTAAGTGCAAAGTGCCATCAAAAAGCCACAATAAGCCTCAAAAGCCCATTAGCCCAAGCCCAAGTCCGAGCCCGAGCCCGAGTCCGAGTCCGAGTCCGAGTTCGAGTCCGAGTCCGAGTCGCTAAGCCCCTTCGGGGCTTAGCTCCAATCTATTTTCATTTTGGCCAAAAGTTGGTTTCTTATTCTCACCTCTATGTAAAATCCTCCCACATGGAACCCTCCATTGGGCCTCAACCCATGTGCATCTCTCTATTCCTTCATAAGTAATATATAGAGATACATGTTGGTGTGATTTTCCGATGTGGGACTATCTTTTAACAATAGAGTGTTGTGAACACACAACATAAAGAATAAAACACCAACAAACTATTCATATTAAATTTAACAAACAATTTTAATTAGTAAACATAAATATTTTTGGAACAAAAACTTCTACAGTGAAAGCTCAATTTTATAGGCATAATTTTAACTTGATACCCTCAACTATTTTATTTTTTAACCTTATACCCTAAATTTTGATATGCATCAACTTGATACATTAAAAAAAGATAAAATTACTCTCCCCATCCCCCTCTCTCTCTCTTGTCACGTCCCCGTTCCGCAGAACCGATCGTCCTCACTAAGGCGTGATGCCGCGTGAGCCTAGGTTGCGCTTACGCAAAACGGGTTCCATAACGGCTGATTACAGCAGCTTGCGACGGGTCATCGCACAGAAGTTTCAAAACAGAAACATTGAATAATCAGTATGTCACCAGCGAAAAGTTGAAATGAACACAAGTCATGCAAATAGCTCTTTATTGATTATGAAACAAAGATTACATATGTAGCACGAAGCCAAGATTACAACACTCAGTCTAACACTTTCTCACAATACAAATCACTCGGCTCTCTCTCATCTCTCAATACAAAAGTTCAAGGTTGCCACTTACGGATGCTTCAGAAGGCGATGTCCATACATTATGTCCCCTATAGGTGAAGTCTTCAATACGGTTGTACGCCCCAAAAACGCTAAGGAACTTCGTGCCTCAGCGCGTCTAAACGAGCTTCGCCTCAATAAGTACTTGTAACCTGCGTATGAAAACTGTTGGGTGGTCAGTACACAACCGTACTAGTGGTGTGAGCTCCTCGCCACCCATACAAAACCAACACGTTCATTTAGTATGTACAACTATTCCTTTGATTGTCTTTTTATTCTTGCCTTAGGATCGATTTCAATAACTTAGACTTCTGGCCTATTCGTGTTGCAATATCGTGGTCATGCACCAAAATCTTGTAACCATACTACCAAACCCATAGTGCCAACATCGTCAACGTATCGACTCGTGCTTGTCTTTTGACTCATACTTTGAGATGCAACAATATTGGTCGTGTCATAAACTCTATTCGTGTATCAACATCGAGATCGTGCCTCACAACAGGGTGTATCTTTACTCAATACTTGCCCTACTCGTCTTCGGAAATGGCTTATTCATAGACTCTCATTTCATCTCCGGAAATGGCTTATTCATAGACTCTCATTTCATCTCCGGAAATGGCTTAATCATAGGCTCATATTTCGTCTCCGAAAATGGCTTAATCATAGGCTTCCATTTCGTCTCCGAAAATGGCTTAATTATAGGCTCTCATTTCGTCTCCGAAAATGGCTTAGTCATAAACTCGTGAACTTAGTGTCAATGATTCAATTCACAACACTATGTCTTGTGCCCAATTACGTGTTTCTGTTATAGCTAAATCTTATGCTCAAACTTTATGTTGCGTACCGTGTGCACATTTTTGACTTATTTGTACCGTGCATACACTTTTGACTCAATTCAAAGGCATGCATGCGGATCGTCGCTATTATGCCGACTCATTTATATGAAAGGGTCACTAGTACCACAAACTATCTTGGATGTATATCTTTGTTAAACGGCGACCCTTTCAGCGTAAGCAGTGAGCCCCGCTGAAAGTTTTCGACTAACCTGAGCGGTACCCCCAGTTCAGCTATACCGTGTTCAACGAATACATGAATCCATATTCGTATTGACTCTGAGTTCTATCATCTATATTAGCGACTTATTACGTCCACATTACCTCTGATGAAGTCGTCTTTTGAAATGATAATATTCTGAGAGTTATATTCTATCACGTCCACATTACCTCTGAACAAATATAATTAGTATTGTTATTTTCTTTTAGGATATATGTCATGTCCGGTACCTCTGAACATACTTTCTTATTCTTATCTATTACTTATATCTACTATAGGTATATAATAAGTAATGGAACGACAAAAAGAGCATTAATTCTTATTTCAATAATGTTCAAAATGTCAAAAAAAGTACATCATTTAAAAGACAAGAAGACAAAAGCTCCTACAGACTGCTTCATTGGGGAGGCTGAGTGCTGAGATCAATGATCAATCTTTTTAAATTCTCAGCCCTCTCTTCTCTAGAGTCGAGTATCCTTTGTCTAGCAAGAGCTCTCCCGAACTCTGGATCAAAAGGTTGTAGCGACTCTGCTTGGCGTTCCAGTTCTGCATCTTCGATTTGGATAAGTGCATCTCGTTTCCTCTTCAAATCATCTAATTGACTTGCAACAATTTGATGCATCTCCAGTACCTCTTATTTGCGTCGTCGAGCTGCTTTAACTGCTTCTTGGAGCCGAGCTATTTCAATTTCTAGTTCCCGGAGACGAACTTGATATTCAGCAGCTTATTTTTCTTTATCTGCAACTTCAGTCCTATAGCACTCAACAGAAGAAGTTGTCTCTATAATGCGAGATTCCAACTCTGCATAGCGTTGTGAGAAAGCTACCACAGAAGCTTCGAACTCTGCTTTTCATGTTGCAGTCTCGCGAGCCATCACCTCGCATTCAGTATCTACGAGTTTCTGGATGTTTCCTCTTGTTAGATCTTTATAAGATTTGATTGATTCTTCAAGCTCATTCAAAATATGATCTAAGTAGTTGACTCTATCCAGATCACCAATCTTACGGATGGCTCCAATGATGAAGGAGGAAGGGCCCCTTACTGACTCATAAGGTTGGTCATTTTCTATGACCATTTGGATTAGAGGCTTCAGAGAAGTGAAGAAAGCATTAGTATAAGCTTCGACAACAGCTCTGTTCATCGCTGAGATCCCTGGGGTAGCCACTTCTGTTGGAATTCTTATTTTTGCAGTAACTGGAGGAACTATAAATTGTACACCACGAGACCCGAGTACTGACATCATAGAAGAACTTTCCTCTCCAGTTTGGGTCCCCATATCCAGGAGAGCCATGGTCGAGCCAAAACTGAATGTGGTCGACGCAGCTTTTGTAAGTGTCTCCACAGGACCCACTGTAATCAAGATACACAGTCATTACATATAAATTATAGGAATTAAGGTAAATAAAAGTCAAAATTTTACCTGATCCTGGCAATACATATGGGATTTCACGGGGAATGTCTAAATCAGAGCGGAGCCTGGCCATGGTAGTTTCGGACACAGTTGCCTGACTACTTCCAGCCTCGAAACTGCCTGATAAGAAACGTCTGCTTCCGGCCCCTGATTCTACTTGTTCAGCTGGGGCAATTATTCTGCATCCCTGACTTCAAAAGCTTGATCAGTAGGGTTCTGAGTCTCTGCAACAACAATGTTGGGATTTTCATCATTTCCAGCATCTTCAAGATCCGTAGTCTGATCTTCGTTATTTTCAGGCTCATCAGTTTTTGGGCTTGGATGCCCCTCCTCAACAACAGGGTGCTCTTCACCCTCAGCAGTAGTTTGGTCTTCTTCGATTGGTAATTCTTGATTTAGCGGGACTTCCACTAAAGCTTGGTCTCCTTTAATGGCGCTTATAGAATCATCTTCAAATACATCACCGTAGTCACAGCCTTTGAGAGCCGCTATCATTTCTCGATCCTCTTGAGAATGAGTAGGAGTTTGGGCTACGGAAGGAACAGTGACATCAGGATTAGATTCTGTAAAAGGCAATTCCTCCCCAGGAAGTGTAGTCTTTGGAACTCCTGGAGTTGGAGATGACATCATAATTCTTGTGGCAGCTAGCACAGTTACGGGAATAGTCATTTTTGTGATTATGGGCTCCGAAATTCCTTCTGTAATGATCGGAGCCAGAACGCTAACCTCTGTAGATGAAAAAGAACAATGTCAATATGTTGCTCAATCAAGATCACATTAAAAGAGTATTAAAATTTACCTTGTGGTGGTGGCACATCTTGTGAAAGCAGTATTTCTTGATGGTCTTCTAGAGTCACTATTAATCTCCTTTTGGCCTTGGCCTTGCGCACAAGAGGCAAATCAGGTTCTTCTTCAACCTCATCGAGGTCACCTTGCATATTGGGTTCTCTAGTAACCTCTTCTTGAGCAACTTGGCTATTTCTTGGAATTGAAGAAGGAGTTGCATCTCCTCCTCCAGAGGATGTTCCAGTCTGTATCTGTTTTGTTTGGGACCGCGTGGTCCTGGTGGTGGGCTGCTCTGTAAAGACCAATGTAGTCTTCTTTTTTTCTCTGCAGCCTTAGGAGAAGAAGGAAGATCACTAGGATGTGAAGGAGCTGATGACTCTCCAGTCTTTTTTTTTCTCCCAAGTCCCTTTGCTGGGGACTTCTCCTTTCGTATCTTCAGTGATACATCTAGTGGATCGTTGACTTCATCACAGAAGCCTACGAGAGAGGCTTCCAGAGGTTCGTCAGCGGGTTCTTGATTCTCTTCATCCCTGAAGGATTGTGCAGTACGAACTCCAGCTCTTGAACGTCTATCACTGGCAAAACTGTCACCAAATGGAAGTTTTCGGTAAAGGTGTTGGCTGAAGTATAAAAATTTACATATGTATATAACATACGCGGGCCTATCTGAGAGACTTGGGGCATAGATAATGTGGCTTTAGTGCCTCTTGTATTGTAGTACCCCAAGTCCTGGCACCATCTATTAGGTAACCCTTAGCCTGTAAACAGGTGGTGGCATTACCCATATGCAGTTGATCATAGCCGAATTGTCGAGCAAATCGGCTTGGTATGTATGGTTCCAGAAAACACTCGCCTTCAAACCGGTACACTAAATGTGATGGCCGGATTGTCTTCAACCATGTGAACTCAGCCGAAGATAAACGGAAAGGTGCTGCTTCTAGATCCATGAGTTGTGGAGAGAGATTCTCATACCCTGGAGGAGGAGGAACACATTAAAATCTCCATCCAGACCCTCGGTTTAAAGCTCTTCGGCATTCTGACAACGTATTTATAATCCATTGAGCATTGGAATAACGCCTGATAAATTCTCCTCCGATTGAACCCATATCGGAGTCCATCAAGTCAGGGTAGTGCAACTGTAGCTCCCCTTCCTGAAATTTTTGAAATATTTTTTTATTATTTATTTAATTTAAATGGTGATTTTAGATTTATATAAATAATTATTTAGTTAATTATTACGGTAGATGACTTTAGCCATGTTGGAGTTTTGAAGTACAAGACAGCAAGAAATCATGGCACGGATAGTGCAGTAGCGTGCTTTGACTAGTGTTTAGCTATTGTAGGAGAATGTCAAGCCATAGGTGTGTTCTAACTAAGAAAACCAGGCCAAATTGCGAGTTAATCCCTATAAATGGTTTAATTAGTTATTTATTAATATTTGGACTTTTAGAAAATTCGGTTATACCAAACTAGTCCGGACTGGGCCCAAACCGAGCCCAAGCCTGTGTAGGCTTATAGTGAGTCCTAAGACGCCTAATGACATTCGTGTTAATGGAATTTGGTACGAGGGTGTTGTATTTCGTTTTAATGATTTAATAAATATTTTCTAAGTATTCGTAATTAAATATTATAAATTATTATTAGTTGATTTTCAGTGACATTTGCATAAATTAGGTCCTTGTACATCTTGGGACTTCTAGACTATACACAATGGTATATATACACCCTTATTGTTTTATTGAAATTCGTTATTATTATTATTATTATTATTTTATTGAGGTTATTATTATATAATATTATTGGTTATATTATTTTTGTCAATTAAATATTATTATATATAGTCATATATATATATACAAATAGACTCTACATTAGGAATAGATGCTAGTGGAATTTATTTGAGTTTTATGGAGGTATATATAGGCATACATATATATATTTGCATAATTTATTAATATATAAATATATATGTATATATATAAGCTCCCCACAAACCCGAGAGCACCCGCTCGCTCTTCCCATATCTGTGCATATGTATATAATGAGAGAATACTCGAGATTTTCTCAAAACCCTATCACCCATATTTGTCACGCCCCAGAACCAGAATACTGGAGAGCGGGGGCAGACACAGCCAGCTACGTATATTGAAATAGAATACATCTCAACTATACGGTCACGGCTGTCTAGATATGAGGGTTTACTACAAGCCAGCAGTCTCTTAAGGTCAAGCCTATTGTCTCAATCTCAAGCAATTAACAGAGTTACAAGATATTAGAGCATCAAATATATATATATAAGGCGTCCCAAATATTACATATTGGATGATCATGAAGCTAGTCGTACAAAATGATAGGACTAGCAAGAGTTCAGTCATACATGATCAACCCTAGGATTTGTTAATCATGTTTACAGCCCGTAGGCAGACAGTAAGTAAATGTGCATCGAGCTAACAGGTGCTCGTCGGCTAAATGCCTCAAAAGAATAAATTTACATATAAGTGGGTGAAACAAAAAGGAAAACCCACTCTTGGCCCGGGTTTCGTCTAGTTGTCACCATTGGGCTGGAAGCTTGGTAGATCCTCGGGAGCTGCTCCGAAATCTGGCCACACAAAACCAGCTGGGTCAAACCCCAGAAAAAGCAAGTGCCACAAAGGAGGCCACAAATAAGAACAAAAGCCAGCATATCAGAACATAAAGAATAAAAGAAGTACAAGTAGTAAAGTACACAGGGCGATAAACGACTAGGGACGTAGAACCATTCCGGGAGCCAGGTTACAGTCCTTAAACCAAACAAGGACCGGGATTGTACCCCTTCGCCTGAATAGCTCACTGTCTCTACCCATTTATCGTTAGAGATAAGTAAAACAAACATGCTCAGGAGATAGCAGGTACTGGAGCTAGACAAGACTTAGACAAGGCTGGACACCATCCATTCACAATCGGCCAAGCAAGTACTACGGCTTGCTACTTTAACTAACTAGGGTTATCACAAGCCTAATTACTAACAAGATGCAAGTGAGAAATTCCAGTCCCAAGCCCTGCAGACCATCCAGTTATCCTTCCGCGGGTTGAGAGTTATAGGTGGGTACATTGCCCGGGAGACAAATGTACCCTTAGGTGACTTAGAGGGTGCAACACATGACAGTGTGCTGGAAATGTGCTCTACTCGTCGGCAAGCTACAAGTCCATTAAAGCGCCCGGATAACGAGACTGCCTGTGACTGGGAATTCTCCATGTTGTAGTTTGATCTAATCATTAGCCTAATCCAATTTAGCGCGAGTCCCTGGCCGTGGTACCCAGGAAGTCACATCCTAGACATGATGCAAGACAAGACAAGTGGATTGTGCAGACAAGCAAGCAGGAACACCCACGGTGTCAAGGCAAGTCAAGTCAAGTTATCAAGTCAAGTCAAGTCAGGAGTGCACCGCCACGGGCCACTATCAAGTTATCAAGATAAATCATGTCAGGGTACTTGTTAGGAGTGCGCCACGACGGGCCACTATCATGTCAGGTTGGTCATGTCAGGAGTGCACCACTACGGGTCACTGTCATGTTAGGCTAGTTCCTTGTCATACCATGCTATGTACAATAGTCATTCCAAATATATGAGTAAAATTAAGTTCATGATAAAAGGCGTAAGGATATAAAATGGGCGTAAAATACCTAATAAAATACTAATATAAAAATAGGACAATAGAAGAGCCAAGATCAAGAAATAACAAATTCATCATAGACAAGTAGGTTGTGCAGGGTATATACTGCGCAGGGTGCCAAGTGCGCAGGGTGAGCTGCGCAGGGTACCAACTGCGCAGGATGCCAAGTGCGCAGGGGCAGATGGCGCACAGATGGATTGCGCAGAAGGTAGACTGCGCAGGAGTTGGTTGCGCAGAGATAGATTGCGCAATGGTCTAATTGCGCAGGGGTTACTTTGCGCATGGCTGGCTTGCGCATGGCTGGCCTGCGCCAGCGCAATCCAGCGCAGCGCAAGCGTGGCTGAGGATCTTGCGCAAATGGCCATGCGCTAAAGAGCACGGGTCAGGGTGCGCAAATGGCCTTGCACTAAAGAGCGCAGGCCAGGGAATAGTGCGCAATCGGCCAAGTGCTAAAAAGCATTGGCCGAGAGCTCCACCATGGCTGAACTCTCAAGAACACCAAGTTCAAATCTTCACAACTTAGCCAAATCAAAACCAAATTTAGATTTTCAAAGTTCTAACTTGAGTAAAATTAAATTCTCTTCCACATGGAAGCATCAAAACAAGCTAAAATCAAAGTTTAATAGATCGAAACCAAGGAATTCCGAAAATAACTAAAACTTAGATCTAGAACAATGGAGTCTCCAAATCACAAAATTCCAAGTTCTAATGTTGTTCTCCATGTCCTAATCTAGCTAATGAACAAATAAAATGTGGTGCTTATTTAATGGCAAGATGCACTTGCCTATAGGTGTGGGTGGAGGAAGAAGAAGAAGAAGAAGAAATTAATGAAGAAATTATGGAGGAGAGAGAAGTAGGTGGGTTATAATGAGGGTGTTGTGGTGGAATGGGGGTGGAGTGTAGGCTTATGGTGTTCCATGCATGTTGAACCAAACCAAACCAAACCAAACATTCTCCACAAAATAAAACCAAGCCATGGTTAAAACCTGTTTACAAGAATCAAAAGACCACATGTCCAGGAAAATAAAATACGTGCCAAAATCAAATACGAGCATAATACGAAATACGGGGAAATGAGGGTGACAATATTCACCGCCACCACCACCAGTCTCGACGCCGACGCACCCCGGACTGCCGCGCACGGTCGCGCAAGCCATTGGAGGCTGACCACGGCTCGATAGAACCGAGCGCGAGGCACCACGGCAGTCGCAGTAAAGACAACGGCGGAGCCCTGTTCGTAGCCGGATTCCCGACGCCACGGTTCACCATTTGTCAAACCAATCGTGCAGGTAAAATCCCAACCTGACCCTCTCAAATATTTGTCAGTTAGTTGAATACGAACGAACATGATTCGATAGGATTTTGAATCCAAACATTGAAGAAAACCTGTTCAAAACAGAACAATTTTATGTATTAAACCCCTATTTTAGAAGCCATTTGTAGATCAGAATATTACGCAATATCGAGAACTAATTTATAACAGTCGTAGCCAACATATAGGGGATCGAAACCCTTCTGTTAGATTGATTTTTCATCAAGTTTACAGAAAGTTATTCAACATCGAAAATCATAAAAAACCTGTTTTCAAAACTGTAGATTTTATGAAAAACTCTTCGATACGACATGCGCCCCGCCAATCCGGGCAACGTGGTCACGAACCGAAAGCATCGAAAGGTGCGTAACGGCTTCGTGGACGTGTGGGCTTTGACGGAATTCAAATTGGTCGCGTGTGCGCGACGAATTTGATGCGTATCCGTCAAAATTCACCTTATCGGCCTCTGTGCAAATTTCTTAATTACTTTGTGCACGTTTATCAGATCGAGACAAAACTTGCGCCAACAGGACTGTATCATTTTTCTGGTCCTGTATGCCATGTTTGGTCCAATTTTGAGACAGTTGACCGGATTGCTGTTTTGTGGGCCCTACGGTCCGATTCAACGGGCGATTTTGTGCACAGCATGTCGGAATTCAACATTGGACATACAGTTGGATTCGTATCGAAAAACTGGATCCATAGACATGTAGTTTGACGACTTTAGAGACCATTGACTCTGGTACGCTTTTCGGTGCAAAGCGGGTCCAATGGCGGATACCATTTTGACCCGAAATTACCGTTTTGCCTCTGTGTCTAGAATTGGACTTAAGGACAGGTAATTTTAGCTAATTTGACTATTTTGAGAATGTTGGCATTGTCTGTTTCAGCTTTCGGAGACAGTTGTGAGATTTGGACTTCGTGGCTTACCAGTTGACGGTATATTGTTGGTTCTTCGTGCTACCGCCAGACAAGATACCTTGCCTCCCTCTATAGTTTAATTTCATGTTTATAGTTTTCATGTTATTATTGTATTATCATAGATACTCTATTTGTTATGGATTTTATATGATACATTAGCTTCTTAGTTGACTTGATTTATCTAGTTTCTATATACCGTGTTTACCAGTTTATGGTTTTGCTTGACTTGACAGTATAGTTATACTGGACTTGACTGTGTCTTGACTGAGTCGTACCTTGTCTCACTAGTACCTCGTTTGAGTCGTGTCATAAAATGAGTACGTGTAGTTGAACTGCTAAATCCATGTTATCATTTTCCTCAACCAGAGTGTCTACTCGGGACGAGGGTTTACCGTTTGCGCCAGAGAGCCCACACTCGGGACAAGGGCGTTTGTCGTGTTCATTGGCACTAGAGAGTCCACACTCGGGATGAGGGTATTTGCCTTGATCTGTTTACATCCGTGAGTCCACACTCGGGACGAGGATGTTGACTTATTTATTTGTACCAGAGAGTCCACACTCGGGACGAGGGTGCCTTGTCGTGAACTAACCAGAGAGTCCACACTCGGAACGAGAGTTAGTGATTAGAACTAACCAGAGAGTCCACAATCGGGATGAGGGTTAGTGATTAGTTCAAACCAGAGAGTCCACTCGGGGCGAGGGTTTGGTATTCCATTAATCTCGTGTTCACTTGTTCATCCAGCAGTTTAGTTACATGTAGTTGTTCTTGTATTCCAGTTCATGGTCACCTGTCAGTAGCCACTTATCTATAGTCATTTGTTAGCAGTTTTGGTCGTAGTCTCTTGCCATGTTCATGCATTATCCTGTTTATACCTTGTATATAGTTTATGCATGATTAAACTGCTAGATAGACATGTTTTTATGTATCTTGTTATGTCCACTGAGGACCTGATGATCTCTTCAGGTTAGTTATTGCGTGGAGTTAGTTAGCAGTTCTGGATGGCGGATGATTATGATGCTTGTGGATTTTAGATGATTACGATATTGCTTGCGAGATTCAGGTATTGATACCATGTTTATTATCTAGCTCATTCTGCTCGGGCCTTCCTTTCATTACCATGACCCATAGTTGTTCATTCATGTTTATATTACTCTTGTGGATTTGAGATATAGATTGAATTGTCATGATTTGGCAGTATACCATAGCCTTGACAGCGTTTACGTATTCGAGTTGGGCTGGAGTCCGCTTGATGCGTAGCTGGCTTGCTCACGTGCTTGCATCCGAAAAGCGGGTGCGAGTCGTGACAGCAACAGCAACCACCCAAATAGATATGTATACGGCATTTCGATACGAGGGAAGTCGTCCCGACAATTCTTATCATACACCATGGTGTTAACGAAAGAACGCAGGCTTGCGTTCAAGCGACATATCATCGTCGAGAGAAGATCCATCTTGTAGCCGAATACTAGATGCATTGCAGCGAATAACACACCTCGATGGAATCGGTTGACGACACTGGCTCCGGGTATCACAAACCGCCAAAGCCATAAAAAGAGGAAACCCGCCAGCTGGGCTTCTTGAGACATGGTTCCGTAACCCTATCTAAAATAAGTTTCGATTGGAGCACCAACAGTGAATGGGTAACAATCTACATCCAAGATGTTATCATAATGCTTAGTTTTTCTATCAATTTCTCTATATCGCTGCGGCCGAGCGGTTTGAAGAAACAAGGATCACAAGCTTGGCTCTCGACGATCTTTTTTTCATGAGCATGCCCTAGAAACAAGTATGGCAGCCATTTGGTAGTATAGCAAGTCCCTTTGGAAGCACTCTTGTAATAAAGGGAACAGATCATATAGTGGCATAATAATTCTTCGAACACAGCCACCATCTTAGGGTTCTCTGCTGAGAGAGTATCAAATTCCTCGTTTGTTGGCACATATTCTTCATAGGGGTTTACACTCATTGGCAGATGTGAAAGATACTTCATTTCAAGAAGTACGAAGCCAATTTTCCCGTGAGGCATCAGGAAGGTAAAGGTCCTCTCATTATATATTTCAACTAAAGCCAAAAACATGTGAGCATTCGGACGAAAGCCGTGAGCAGTGGTCCAGATCAGATCATAGAGCTATGATTCGAGAAGTTTATCCTTAAAATGAACCAAAACCCAAACTACTACACTGTTCCAGTATTTCATGTCAATGAGTTCTATCATGTATTCATAGGGGTTGGCTTGTTCAGCTCTCGATGATGGAGACGCATAACGAGGCACCCTCGATGGTAATATACGCGATGAAGGCCCAGCAATGGCCTTTCCCTTGTCGGCAGCGGACCTCCTTGGTGCCATTGACGATCGTCAGAAAAGCTTCGGGAGTTAGGAGGAAGAAGATGAAGGGTTTGAAGAAAAATGACTTTCAGTAAAAGGTTAAAAATCCTCTTTGAACAACTATTTATAGCTTAAAGGAAATTCCAAAACTGTTGCACAACTTGTAGTAAAAAAGCAGAATTGGTTAAACATTGACTGGCGCAACTTGTGTCAAATTTCCTAATTCAATGTATTTCAAAATTTTGAAATCTTTCAAAAAACTTTGAAAACTTTGAAGGGGGTCTTGTAGGAGTCTAAAAATCAATGGGAGCCCCTCTCAACAAAGCTCCAGCATCAAGTGGCTCCATATCATTAAGTTGCACCAGTCTCAGGTTGCGCCTAAGCTAGGGTGTGCGAGCTCCATGTGGCAAGCATCCTCGAGAAGCTGTAATGGCTGCCATCATTACTGACAGCTCTGACAGCTCGTCAGTCAAAGAAAATCCATTCGAATCTCGCACAATGCGACGCTCGAGAAATTTTTTTCAGCATGTAATTAATGCTGACAGCTGGCCCACACAAGTTATCAAGTGGCGCGAGAATTAATCAATACAGTACAAAAGACTTAGCCAGAGGCGCCCGTTTTTGAGTTGCGCCCATTTTTGAGTTGCGCCCGCGTGCAACCTGGCTAGTTGGTGCCACCTGATCAACTTTTATTCAGAAGCAGGATGATGTGGTGCGCATGCCACTTATCTTGAAGAACGTGTTTACTACACTAACCACAACCACGTGCATCTCACTCAAACGATTCCACGTGTCTCCAGCAGTTCAAGTAACCGTTCGCACAACTGGATAGAAGGCGCGTAACCTGAAGTATGCGCAACTCAGAAAACTGTTATTTCAAAACTCTATAAATAGAGTTTCAAATCAGTTCTAAAGCATGACTAATGATCATAATCTACTGAAAAAGTGCTGTTGCATCTTCCAGAGGCTCGTGTCTTCGATATCACATCGTCCAAGGAATAAAGTGATCGTCTTCTGATCAGATTCTTATAGTTGTACTTCCCTAGAAATCAATTGTACTCTTGTACTTTCTTTCTTTCTTAGTTTGTAGAAATCAAACTTTTGTTTTTACAAACATATGTAGCTCCCTGTGCGGGAACTGCCTTGGCGACCCAACGGTCCCGAAGCCTTTCCATGTTCTCCGTCTTTCGGCTCGGAACGACTATGTTGATAGTCTTCCTACCTTAATTCAATGAACCATTTATTGTTGGTACTTCAAGTTGTAGTACGTTCTAAGTGAAAAGCAATTCATACATTTGTTGAGCATGTAAGAAAATCTAATTGATCGTAAGTTGTGCCTTGGTACGAGCGTGGAGTGCGGTACGAGGTTTCAAATAATATTCTAAGTTCATTTTTATGTTCTTCGCAAGTATACAAGATGAGATTATTTCCTTAGCTAGGTGCATTGAGTTCTCTTATTAGCATGCAGGGGTTATCGCCTAGTGATTCTAGCAATATTGTCCGTATTATTATGTGTCTAGGCTAAGCAAAGACAAGTTCATCGGAGCTACCCACCTTAGCGATGATCTCATCGGCCGAGCGAGACTCCTAGCGCGCCTTTAAAAGTCTATGTAACACCCAGTTTTCCAGATGAGGGTAATTTTAAAATTTTGTAATTATAATTATAATTATTATTTATTGATAATTATTTTATATTATAATTTTTGGTGATTTTTAATCATTTTTAAACTATTTAAAATTATGACTTGTGATTTTGATATTTTACTATTGTTTGGTTTTATTCGAGGAATTTGTCACCCCCAGTTTTCAGGAACAGGAGTATTTTGTCATTTTGTATTTTTGAAATTTATTTTATTATTTATGATATTGTTTTGAGATTATTTGAGTCGGGTTCGAATTTCAGCTCAATCCGACTTGAAACAGGGACCCGGGGGTAGTGTTGACTCTAGTGGGACCCAACACTAGTTAGGCATGGCCCACATGATATTAATTTTAGTCCACATGATAAAAATATTTTAGTTAGAGGTTAGACTAATTATTATGGATAAGGTTAGTGTGATTAGAGACTTTAGAATTACTAATTTAGCCCCAACCAATTAGCCCTTTCCTAATACTCATAGAATAGGTTAGTGGGGGCATTTTAGACCTTACCATAATAGGACAAATAGCCCCATATGGCTAGCCACTTTGGGAGAGGATAGGCTCAAGTTCATTTCATTATTCTCATCCACACTCTCTCTCTTGTTCTTTCCCAAATTCCTAGAGAGCAATCCCTAGCAATTTCTTCACTAAATCCTTCCATTTCACCATCAAATCTTCTTCTTTCCTTCTCCATTCTAGCCAAGGAGGAAGCTACCCAAGTTTGGGAGGATTCGGAGCTCGTTCGTGTCCTTTTAGAATCTCTACGTGTCGGTGTCGCTCCGGGAAGACTTTTCTTCGATTCGATCTACTGGGAGGTATAAATCCCTTCTCCTTTTCATTTCCTCATGCATATAGGTCTATTTTGAACCCATAGGAATGACCCCATGGTTGTATCTCCATTTGTGTCCATTTCGTGTCCATTTGGAGGTCATAGGAGTGTCCTTTGTGTTGTGGTTATGTCCATGTGGGAAAATCCCAAATTTGGACACACTATGTGTTGTTGTTATGTATGAATGAATTATTACATGTTTAATCTCATATTTTTGTATTGGAGATGTGTTCTATAGTGTCTCATATATATATATTAGTGTAGAGAGTGAGTTCTTGATATATTATGTTATATACTTGTGTTCTTTTGTCTCAAACTACCTAAATCCGTCATGATTTTTATCCATGTTTTTAATTTCAGCCCTAACTTAGAAATGTCATAACTTCTAGCTCAAAGTTCGGTTTAATCATACATTTTTTTAAAAGAAGCGTATTGAAGTTAGCTTTCCAAAAATATGTATTAATAGGCCTAATTCTTTTTGTAACTTTCTGAAAAATTATTTGAGTGTCAGCTGTATGAAAGACAAACGCGTTCTCGGTATTTTCGCGATTCCGGGAGTTTCCGGAAACGAAAACGCGATCCGTTTGAAGTTTCGAAAAGCTAACACATAGATCTATAACATACTTTAATTCTA
This sequence comes from Iris pallida, assembly GCA_029216955.1. Classification (NCBI taxonomy): domain Eukaryota; kingdom Viridiplantae; phylum Streptophyta; class Magnoliopsida; order Asparagales; family Iridaceae; genus Iris; species Iris pallida. The sequence goes on from JANAVB010008599.1 coordinate 15,455,799, forward strand.
AATTTTAATTCATGCTGAGATGGTACAGTATTGATTATTAGTAGGAGTTACTATTCGGCATATGTATCTTGTGCACCCTTGTGTGTAATATAATGTTCTATTTAATTTTCACCCATGTTAATGTATATACATTATGTAATTAAATAGAGAATGCAAGCATGAGTAAATGGTTAAATAAATGATGTATGAGGTGTAAGTATCCTATCTAATGTAAGCATGTATAAGTATGGTTTATGATGAATATGTAGGTTCCATAGTATGTAATGTATGGTGCATATAGTGGTGCAAGAGAATAAATAAATGATGAATGAATGCAAGCATGAATGTAATGTAATAATAGATGTAATGCATGATATGTTAGATGAATGAAATGATATATATGATATATATCCTCTTTACATTAATGTATATATATGGTTGAATGCAAGCATGTAGGAATGCAATTAATGTAATGTATGTAAGCAATACATAAATGCATGAATGAAAGAATGATATACAATGCATGCATGAAAGTATATAATGAATGCTAGATATAAATGCAAGGTATATATGTAATGATAAATATGAATGCATAATGTATAAATATTGTAAATGCAATATCAGACTTCATATGTAGACATAGAACCAATGCATAGCTGATATTTAGATTGAATGTTAGTTTATTTTAGGTTGTTCGAACACTGAACTGTCCATGTAAGCATATATACCTTCCTTTTCCTATTGCCAAGCCAATTTTAGTTTTCAATATAGTGGAATGTCTATGAATGTAATGTTAACCTTCAACCCCTTAATTCGAAATGTTAGTTAATTTCAGTATTAGACGATGCATGAGCTGTATGCATAGGAGATGTTGGCTTAATGGCAGATTTCAGATAACATGGTTCATTTTATGTGGTTAGTTACACCAGTTTATGGGATATCTCACTTTAGTTTATATGTAAATGTGGAACTAAACTGAGAATGAACTTCACCCTCTGCACAAGGACATCCCACTCTATATCAACCACCATGCCATGTAACCCTTCTCTAAATGATTGCTATAATATATATAGATTTATGTAAAGTATAGATGCATGTTAGTTATAACTTAAATAGTCTCTACTCTAATGTATATAGATGTATACTTGTAGCCATGCATGTAAGTATAATACATGTGTAATGTAGATGGGTTAGCTTTGTGCCATGTGTAGTGTAAACTCATAACTAGTATTGATTTCTCTTTTCATGTACACCTCCATGTTCACACACACACACATAGCTTTAAATATTAGTTCTTTTCTCTTACATATATATATATATATATATATATATATATATATATATATATATATATATATATATATATATATATAATATCGAATATGCATGATAGTGATGTATCTTGATGTGTGACTTGTGTTGGCTTGTATAGCCTTGTGATTGGTGTGTGATTGCTAGACTAGGCTTGGTTAGGCCTAGTGAGACTTATTAGACTTGCTGGGGTTAGGAGTGGCCTAGTTGACCTAGTTGACTGGTGTAGTTGACTGGAGTTGACCAAGTGTTGACTTTAGTCTATTTTGACCTAGACAGCATACAGACGCATCGTAGATTACATTTATCATCCCATGTATACATCTTGACTTGTGTTGCTCTAACTAGGAGTCAGGTACCTCATCTCGGACAGTACATTTACTTCAGACATTCAGATACCAGGCGAGTACATTCTCTGACCGTTTTATACTTGTCTGGATTTACATTCTTGCTCTAGATTACTGTACTTGATGCTGACACGATTGTTATCACGGATTGGTACTATATGGATCTCCTTTTGGGATATTATCCCCTTGTATTCACTAGATACATATTGTGATGTGCGTTTCACTTCCATATTGTATTTATTGAATACCTATATCCTTGTATACTCCTTGTGCATATTGTACTCTCAGTATCACATGAGTCCCAGGGATAGACCATTGTACACTATTGTATAACATTGTACAACTATTGTATAACATTGTACATCTATTATATAATATTGTACATCTATTGTATAACAGTGTACACTATTGTGCAAGATAACGTAACTGGAGTGGATCCTTGTGTATTGATTGGGGAGGGGGAGTAGAATTGGTTATGTACTCAAATCCTATTGTACAAGATTGTATAACTATTATATATGTCTATTGTACACCCACGTACAATGGAGTTACCATTGTATTTTCCTAGACCGTTTACATAACCATATTGTATTCTAAATCACAGTAGGCTTACAGTTCTTACTTATCATATTTAGATATTTCATGTTATCAAATCTCTACCGTTTTTCATATACTTCTTTCTTTCAGCGTTTTATGTACCTTACTCTATTACATGCTTTATATTTTCTAACATGATATGAACTGCGTGAGATGTTTTGTGCTCACTCCCGTCCTGACTGGACCTGTTGAAAATTTTACAGAGGATGATGAGGAACCCTGCACCCTTACTTGGAGTTTGTCTAGTTGACACTCGCGACCTGGACCCCTAGAAAGGTTCAGGCAGCTGCTCAGGATGATACCTTGTATAGTGTAGATAGCTTAGACTGTCCTTTCTTTTCATGTTTAGCTGTTGTCTTATTTTCAGAGTTGTATATTTTAGAGATGTTGAGACTTTGTTATTTCTTTCTGCTGTACCTCAGTTAAGGATTTCTTATCTATTTTCCATCATGCTACATTCTATCTTAGATTGTGATTGAGTTGTACCTCTGTGTTGGCCTCCTTATGGAGAGTATTCATATTATGTTAGTTATAGTTCATGACCTAGAACAGCGTTCTACCGCCGACACTGCGGCGTAGGCTGGGCGTTGTTACGCTCTCGTACCCTCACAGTGGGTGCGGGTCGTGACAGTCTAAGTCTCGATTCTTCTTGAAGGGCCAACTTAACACTTACATCGATTCGCATCGATACTTCATCGGGTCGACACAACTCTTCGAGTCAACGATTCATTCGAGTCATTGCACATACCGTTTGAATCGGCATTCCGCAAGGGCGGAGCGGGTCGTTACAACTCTGTCGCGGGACGAAAGGCATGGAGTCTAGTTGAGGACCCATGGGGTCAATGCCCTCTCATCATACTGGAGGGAAAGATTGTTGGAGTCCAGTCTGGATTTGGTAACAATATATTTCTAGAATCCAAATCTAGTTAAATATTTGATTTAATTAGATTTGGATGTCCATAATTGGTGTTGTGCTATTTTAAGTATAATAGGATTCTTATTTTAGGAATTCTTGTTATGATCTAAAATTGAATATTTTAGGCATAATAGGATTCCTATTATGTTCATATTTAGGAAATCCTATTTTGACTAGAATATGATTTTTTTTTTATCCTATATATATAGGGTGAGGGTGGCGGCACAAAGTGGAGATTTGGGGTGCTCGTCCGCAAAAAAATCTAAGGAAAATCTATACTTTGCTCTTAGGACTTCGCCATCCAAGACAGAAGGAAAAAGAAGATCTAAACGAGGAGTCGTCAACTTCGGTTAGGGAGATTGCTACGGGTTGGTGAGTGATCTCAATTGTAATCTTCTATTTTTCTTCTGAGAGTGGTGAGGAGGTTGAACCTATTAGGGCAAATGGTTCAACGTAAGTTATGTCAATCTTGTAAGTTTATCTGAGTTATTAAATGTAGGATTTGTCCAGGTGACGTACGTCACCGCCATATACTTGTCTTCATCTTGTGCTTGGTGTCCGTTAGACGAGGGTTGGTTTAATCATGTGGGTTGGCAAACGCTTTCGCACGCGTCTAATAATTTTTTGACAGTCCATCTAATAGGTAGGACTGTCACATCTAATAGGTAGGACTGTCAACAAATTTGACAGTCTTAACTCTTTATGACTGTTGAAATCCTCAACGACTCCTCCCTCACCGAGTCTCTCCATCACTACATGTCCTACACCCCCTTCTCTTACTGCCCCTGTGACCACTCCTCCCTCGCCGAGTCTCTCCTCCTCCGTGGCTACAGCCCCTCCTCTGCCACCGTCGCTTGATCTTTCCCACCTCCTCCTCCGCGGTTGCAGCCCCCTCCCCGGCCAACAACTGGTGGAAAGACGGCGAGGAGGAGGCCAGAGGGGAGCGGAGGAGCGGGAGGGGGAGGAGGAAGAGAGGGGGCCGGAGAGGAGAAGAGGGTGGACAGCCCATAACAAATTAATTTTAGGCTAGTATGAGTAAAAGTTCCTCCAATGTGATCTAGCACCAAGATTTGGGTTGTCCTGAGCAAATTTTGTAGTGCCTTTAGCAATTGTCTTTGTATTCTTATCGAATAAGCATTCCTTTATTATTTAGGGTCTGCTTGGATATTGAGGGTTAAGTGAGAGAAAGTTAAGTGGAGGGAAATAAAAACGATACTTGGTTTGAGGGTGGAGTTTAGGAGGAGTTATAGAGGGTTAAGTGGGGGTTTGTTTAACCCTCTTTGTCTTTTTTTTAACCCCAAATAGGAGGGCTAACAAGGGGGATTGTGGGATTTTGTTTAAAAAGTCATAAATATCAATTATTTGTCATATAAAATATCGTGACTTTTTTCTCCATTTTCATGCTTTTAATATGTTGTTCCGTATCTTTCTCATTTTGTGACGATATTTTGACTAATTTTAATTAGAATTCCAATCAAATTTAATTTTATGACATACGTAATAAGGGTATTTTGGTAACTATTATATATTTTTTAATTCTCTTCTACTCAAAACCTTCAATCGAAGCAAGAGTTATTCTTTAGCCAAAAAAGAAGATGCAAGAGTTATTAAATACACCTCACTTAACTTTTCCTTCAATCCAAATAAGGTTATATGTATTGACTCTACTCCTTCTCACTTAATTTCGCTTTACTTAACCCACTTAACTCTACTTAATTTTTTCCCTCTCAAGACTCATCCTGAAAGAAGCTTATATATATATATATATATATATATATATATATATATATATATATATATATATATATATATATATATATATATATATATATATTAAAAAATATATATATATTTGAATTTCCCGTCCGCCTCCTCCTCGGGGCCCTATGCACCCCACTCCTCCTCAGGGAGCCATGCGCCCACCTCGTGGAGAGGCAGCTATGATCCCCTCCATCAGCGCTGGGCTATGCGCCCAACCATTGCGTGGTGGATTACGCGCCCAAGTCGCCATCCTACAATCATGCGCCACCCCTTGCGACCAGCCATGCGCCCCTGTCAAGGCACGGCTGCCCTGCGCCCCTCCTCTTAGTCATTCCTACAAAACAGAGTAAATCCGTTAGTATTTTTCAAAAATATCTTCGGGCTTACCCGTATGGAACTTTTATTTCACGCAGCATGTCGACAAGCATTCAATCAAGCCATCGCAACGAACATTCCAACAATGAAACATCTTTCGAAAATTTGAGGAAACATAAATGTGCTTTGATACCGATTTGTCACGCCCCGAGTAGACAAACCATTCGTCCCCGGTGTTATTTTGTCGAATCGATCGTCCTCGCTAAGGCGTGATGCCGTACGAGTCTGGAATTGCACTCGTATAAGGCAAGAACGTTACGTTAATTTTTATATGGAAATGCCAAGTTGAAACTTCATAAATCACATCAAATTGAGACGCAGTATAGGAAGATAGAAATATGTTTTTTATTCATAGCTTGCAACGAAGTGCAAGTCATAATTACATTGGATGCCATTGCGATTACATTGATTGAAAATAAAAGAAAACATACTCGACAAGCTGCCTGAACTAACACTTGTCGTTCCATACATTCTTCCCTTTATACATAAGCCTTCGATTGAATTGGCTTCAAAATACTTCAGCATAGGAAGAGCTTCAAAATGCCTCTCCGCACTTCAGCTTCAGTTTATAGCTCCCGCCGCACCTGGGGAATTTGGGGAAGGGGATTAGCACACTTGCTAAGTGGACGAGATAAACCCACTCGTCTAAACTGACTCTGATTGTTAAGGTAGGCATGCTTTAGAGTTGTCTTTCTATTTAGAACTAAATGAATTCAGTTCATATCGATAGCCATCTTTGAAGTAATAAGTATACAGTAAAACATAGCGATTTATCCTATTTCTTACCACGGCCGTGCTCGTCCCTTCATAGAAATAGAGATAATACAAACTATCTCCATAAGACAATAGGTGAGCATGCTACTATCTTATATGCGCGGTCATTGGTGTTACACACCACGTGGGACTATCTTAACGGTATTTCGGCCCGTTCAGTCTAGGTTGCAAGCCTGACTGACGGTCCCGTAATGCATCAGTACCGAAGCACGATTATTCATTCCCCCTAGGTCGATTCGATTTCGATTCCCCGAATACCGATTCGAGAAAAATCAACTTGTGCACAAGCTGTCCATGACCATGTCAATGCGTGAACAGTTTAATATATGTAAACAGTTTTGTATAGCAGGGACAGTATTGAACGACATTATCATTTCTCCCAACTCATGCAACGATTTATTTTTCCCAAAGCCATACTCCCGATTTAGCGTCCCGTGGGCACCAAATTATCCGAGGCATCATAACCCACGATCTACGTTTCATATTATTTTGCAGCACGTGAAATAGTCTATCTTTTTACCAGAACCTTAAACTTTCTCGTTTATGTGAGAAACATGTTTTTTTCAGAGTAGATTACTCTAAATCGATACGTTTTTCCCGAGTTCTTGACCTTAGTAGATTGGCATGCATTTAACTTGGCATCGTCGATTTAAATGAATTTGAGGCAAAAAAAATTTCGTTTGCGGGGCAGAGTAGAAAAGAAGGGGCCGAATCACCCACCAAGTTCTTTGATCGTGTCGATCGTCGAAGCGCTTCGCAACGTTCAAACTTTAGTTACGCGAGCTCCTACAATGGAACCAACACTTTGTTAGGATTATTTCTTTTTTCCTTGCTTCAAAATTCGTAGATCGCATCCAGAAAACGACGCGAAAGTACTTCATCAAAACCAAGCAGCAAAAGCTCCAAGAAAACCATACAGCGGTCCGGTCCCGTCGAAGGGAGTCTTATATAGAGCTCAATCGCCGAGACTCAGCCCACTACATCTAGGACTTATTCCAACAGAAGTTGTTCCATTAGTTGGATCGATTCTCGTAACATCCGTCCAAATCGATTTGATCGATGTTGCAAGGTGTGAAACCCATAATTTTAATTAAGTAATTCAGTGTTATTTTTATTTATTTCTGAAAATTTTAGTGTTTGGTCAAACTCGTAAAATTTTCCTTTTTATTTAATTGTATAATTTTTTGCTAAATTAATTATTATCATTTTAGGAAAACCATATTTTTAGAAAAAAAAGTTATTCCTAGTATTTTTTTATTGTCTGGTTTGACCTGTCCTGAACCCATCTCGATCTATTTTCGAAACCGAACCCAATCTCGGTTTTTGAAACCATTCTTAAGTATTTTAGGATATATTCATATATTATTTTTTTAAAAGAAAAGAATTCTTTTTCTCTCATTAAATTCTTTAAAACCTCATTAACTTTTATTAACCTCTCATTTCTCATTTAATAGCCAGGCAAAGGAAATTTTCCTTTCCTCTTCCAAACCGACGCTCGGCCACCCTTCCTCTCCGAAACTTCCCGAGCTCCTTCGGCTCCCGTAACCCCCAAATCCTTTTCCTACTTAAACCCATCTCCTCCTTCCTCTCCCCACACTTCATTCACCTCACCCAAACCCTTTTTCCAAAAGCCCTAGCCAGAGCTCCCACGGCGCGCGCCCCGAGCCGTCCCGACGCCACCACTTGCGTCGCCCGAGCCCCTCCCGGTCGACCCCGCGGCGCCTCCCTATCCGGCGACCCGCGCGGCTTCCCTGAGCCGACCGCCTCCCTCCGGCGCGCCACCCGCGGCCATCCCGATCCCGCACAGCCGCCCGAGCCTCACCGGTGCCTGTGCGCGCTGCCCCGTGCGCACCTCCATGTGTGCGTAGTTGTCCCCGTGCCCCAGTTTGCTGTCCAGATCCGTGTTTCCGTGGCCGCAACCCACTGTCTGCTTGTTCTGGAGTTTTTCGAGTTCGCGTGGAGTTTTCTAAATTCCCTATTTTTCATCTGAGAGCTCTAGCCGAGCACCCCAGGTATCTTCAGTGTTTCCGTGTCCCTCCCATTTAGTGTCGATGATGACATGGTCCCCGATTCCGCTATGGGAATCGGATTGATTCGCGGATTCGAATTTCCCGAACTCCCTTTCGGAATGTTTCTGTAGATTTGTTGTTTTGTGGTTCTGTGGTTCCGAGAGAAGTTTGGATTTTTCGAAAATGGCTCTGTGACCATTTTCCTTAAAGAGGTTCTGTGGTTTCTCGGAAATTTTCGAGTTAAGTTCGGATTTTCCCATAAATGGTTTTGTAGTTTTCAGTTTTGAATTTCATTTCGAATTTTTCGGAAAGGGTTCTGTGATTATTAATTTTTAGAAATAAAAAATCTACATTGGGTTGGAAATTGGTATCTTTGATGTGAGATTATTTTGTGGTTTGTTATTCCTGGTTTGGAATATTTGGGTATTGGCATTTTTCCAAGATTGGGTTGTCCCAATTATAGAGGAGGTGCTGCCCAAATTTTCGGAAATATATTTTAAAGTTTTGAATAAAATTATTTTCAAATCTCTGCTTTTGCAAAACAAACTACATTTTGGAGTGTTGGTTTTAAAATGGATTTTGTATCTTTTCGGGCGACGACCATATTGGTCCATGGGCCCTAACTAAATGCAAACGAAACCGGCCAACCCGGACGTTGAGGCATTAGTTAAAATATGAGTTTTTGAATGACCAAGTCTGAGACGCATTTTATAATTATCTTTAATTTATTATTATTTTAGAATGGGTTACTGCTGTTAGTATTTTGGTGCAGGGCTTCGGCCTACTGTTGGACCGTTCGCGGCATTCAGAGCTCACCTTTAAATCAAATTAATTTATGTAAAAATTGTAAGGACATAAGTCCAAGTTTATTTTCTATTTTCTATGGAACTGTAATAAGTAGGTAGTTTTTCCTTTTATTTTTCTGGATTGTTGATTTGTAGGTAACGCGTAAATGGTAAACTGAATATTTATTTTTATAGAAAATTAATAAGAGTTTTCTCACATTAAATAAAATAATAATATTTCAAGTTTGTAACTTAGACAATTTTATGTTTTCTCATTAAAAGAAAAATAACTAATTATATATATATATATATATATATATATATATATATATATATATATATATATATATATATATATATATATATATATATATATATATATTACAAAATACAAAGTTTTGCTAAATAATTGAAAAATGCGAAGTTTCCCAATAAAAATGTTAACTTGACTTTTTCTCTCGTTAAATTAATAACTTTAAATCACATTGATAAACGTGTTTTGTTTATAACAACATAAAATTTGACTAGGATCAAATTTTAGAGATTGTAACTAGCACACCTGGATATGGTTTCCTCATTTATGCTAAGTCAGAATTCTCAATGTAAGATTTCGAGGACGAGTCTGATTTTCTTTTCTGGAACTGACTCTTCAAACCCAGTCATAAACAAAGGCAAGTACGGTTGTGTTTATTTTCAATTTAGTTAATAATTGTAATATTGCAAGATTAAACCACATTGCTACACGGAACTCTCTCCTAGAGTATTTATTGTTATTGATTGGGAGATTGGGGGAGTAGTGTAGTGTATTATGACCAATATCCCTCATATTGCATATTGATTGTGCGAGCTTACCCCTCTTACACACGGGGATAAGCCGTATCGTATCACTAGGATACTATTGTACAACCCAAGCCGGTCATAAGCATTACATACTCAAATCACATTGTTCTCAATTGTGAAAAATTGCTGGAAAATATTGTTCAAGTATTTTAACTGTTTAAACTGCAAATTTCTAATTATTAGTTGAATTGTTAGATTTTCATAATTGTACTTTGCACCTTTCCTGACTGGATCCACCACCCCCAATAGGTTTCTTTGATGAAGCTGAGCTATTGATAAATAGCTACTACGACCCGGTGCTTTATCCAGCTGTTCTGCCAGAGTCCCACTTGGAGGACGATGATCCTGTGACTGACGAGCCAACTTCCTAGACGATGTTATTTCCTTTCTAGACTAATGTTTTGAATAAAAAATAGTTTAATCCAGTTTTATTTCAGTTGTATTTTGTTGGACAAAGTTTTTAAATATTCTAAATTTAGATGTTGTGACAAAATAGATTGTGTTGTTGTGATTACCTGCATCTGGATACTGTCACGACCCGCACCCACTGTTTGGGTACGAGAACGTAACAACGTCCAGCCTACGCCGTAGTGTCGGCGGTAGAACGATGTCCTAGGTCACAACATCAAACAATATAATGCTAAGCAGTATATACTCCCGAATGGGGGTGACATAGCAGATACAGTCTCAATCACATCTAAGGTAGAACATGATAAAGATAGATAAAACATGAAATCCGAAAGAGATACAGGAGATAGAAGTCTAAGTGTCTAAGATACATAAACCCAGAAATACATCTCAAAACTCAATAAAGTAATCCACAAAGTAAATACAACTCCAGACAAAATAAAATAACTATCTAAACAACCTCTAAAGTGTCTCCTCTAGGCTAGCAGGCAACCTCCAAGCTATCTGTAAAATTTATCAACAGGTCCAGTCAGGACTGGAGCGAGTACAGTACATCTCAACAGATCATAGCAGGTTAGAAAATATAATCATGCAGTAAAGTAAGATACAGGTACTGAAAGAAGTGCAGTATGTAAACAGAGAGAGCTGTAATAGAAATATCTACTATAAATAGAGACTAACAGTGGCTAGTGATTCAGAGTACAATATAGATATGTAAATGGCCTGGGATGATTCTGATGCTACACTATGGAATGATTCTGATGCTACACTACTAGTGTATTATTCACATGTCCACTTCTACTCCCCCGTACCTCCAATCAATACACAAGGATCCAACCAGGTTATGTTATGATACTATGTACAGCCCCAAAGGGTGGTAGCCCCCGAAGGGTGGTAAGCCCCCGAAGGGTGGTAGCCCCCGAAGGGTGGTAAGCCCCCGAAGGGTGGTAAGCCCCCGAAGGGTAGTACATAGTAGACCCATAAATGGGATAAGGATTCCAGGAAGACTCTGTGATCATAAGAGTATATGTCACAAGTGATCGAAGAACCAACGAAGCATAGTGATATGCCATGTAAGTGAAACGCACAGAACATAGAGTACCCGATGCTCCCTAAGGATAACATCTCAAGAAAGGATCCATATAGTACCAATCCGTGTGACCAACGTGACAGTATAAGTAAAGTAATTTAATACAGAAAATAATTCTCAGCAGGATATGAAATGATCAGAGAATGTACTCGCCTGATATCTGAATGTCCAAGGTAAAGATACTGTCCGAGGAGAGGTGTCTGGCTCCTAATTAGAACAGCACAAGTCACAACATGTCCAGAAGGGTAATATAAAGCACTACAATGTATTCTACATGAATCTAGGTCAAACTAGGCCAAAGTCAACCCTTGGTCAACTCTGGTCAATTGTACTAGTCAAACTAGGTCAAACTAGGTCATGTCCTAACCCAGCAAGTCTTACTAGGCCTAACCAAGACTATCTTAGCAAGCACACATCAATACAAGGCTATACAAGCCAACATACACCCAACTCTATATAGCATGCAATTATTCAATACTCAAATAGGCAAGAATTCACATTGGATATACACTAGGTAATCTATTACTTTAAGCTATATATGTCTACACATATATACACATGCATATATTGGTATTCAACATTAGGTCTATAATCATGGCATTTCAAATGGTTATATAAACTTATATATTACAACACAATATGCTAACTATATATAATATACATACATAGCTAAGTTAACTATATTTATAAATACTTATTTAAGAGGCTATGTGTGTGTATGTGAACATGGCAAATGGGCAAGTGAGGGTTAAATGGGCATACATAGTGTATACATATCAAAGAGTGTCAAAGTGTAAGTGAACAAAGTGTCAAGTGTGATAGTGTCAATAGTGTAAGGGGGTACATGAGGTAATATAGGATTTGTGTTAACATAGAACATTACATCTCATTAACTTGTATATTGCATACATTACATACTATGGAACCTACATATTCATTACAAGTCTACTTATACATGCTTACATTAGATAGGATACTTACACCTCATACATCATTTATTTAACCATTTACTCATGCTTGCATTCTTATTTAATTACATAATGTATATAGATTAACATGGGTTAAAATCAAATAGAATATTATATTACACACAAGGGTGCACAAAATGCATATGCCGAATAGTAACTCCTACTAATAATTAATACTGTACCATCTCAGCATGAATTAAAATAGGATTAAAGTATGTTATAGATCTATGTGTTAGCTTTCCGAAACTTTGAACGGATCGTGTTTTCGTTTCCGGAAACTCCCGAAATCGCGAAAACACCGAGAACGCGTTTGTCTTTCGTACAGCTGACACTCAAATAATTCTCTAGAAAGTTACAGAAAGAATTAGGCCTATTAATACATGCTTTTGGAAAGCTAACTTCAATACGCTTTTTTTAAAAAAACGGGAGATTAAACGAGCTTTGAGCTAGAAGTTATGATATTTCTAAGTTAGGGCTGAAATTAAAAACGTGGATAAAAATTATGACGGATTTAGATAGTTTGAGCCAAAAGAATACACAATATATATCCTAATTATCCACAACAATAATGACAATAATAATAGGAACCACACTCAACAAACTTGATTATATAATCATCATGAACCATTTATTACATATATAATATAGATACACTCTCATTACAATATATATATATATATATATATATAATATATAATATATATAATATTATATATATATACATACGCAAATCTATATATGTAACATGAACACATCTATAAGAGATACATGAATGAAATGTAAAGTACTCAAGAACACATCTCTACATATTCAAATCTGATATTTAATATGAATTAATTCATTTAATCAATATTTTAAATATAAAGTGTGTCCAAGTTGGGGATTTTCCCATGAACACAAGACACAACAATAATACAATAGAAATCCTAAAGGACACATAATGGACACAAGAGGACACAAAATAGGGATACAATAATGGGGGTCATTCCTATGGTTAAAACTTTCCTAAATGCAAAATGGAGAAATAAAAGAGAAGGAAATATTACCTAAAGGAGAGAAAATCTAAGAGAAAGGCTTCTTCCTTGGGAGAGCTTGAGAGCACTTGGGGAAGAAGACTTCTCAAAGAAAGGAAATGAGATGGGAGTCCTATTAGGGCGGCCACAATGGTTATCCCCCCTCATTGAATATTACAAGTTTGCCCCCCCTTAGTTACAAGTGTTTAAAACAATTTTGGTTAGGGTTTGGGGGTAAAAGGGTCAAAATAAAAACTCTAAATGGTTAACCTAATAATTAGGATTATGACTAATCTTTCTAACATGACTAATTAAAATGTGGGCCATGGCTAACTAATGCATGGGTCCAACTAGAGTCTAAGTTACCCCGGGTCCCCGTTACAAGTCGGATTGAGATGAAATTCGAATCCGACTCAAATAATCCCAAAACAATATCATAAATAATAAATAATATCAAAATAATTCAAAGAGGTCAAATGCAAAATATCCTTAGGCCAAAATACATTAAAATATCATAATCACATGGTTAGGCTCTAGATCAAACAGTCTCTAGGGTTTCACTAGCAAAACGTCAAAACCACAAGTCATTGATTTAAATAATTTTAAAATGATTTAAAATCACCAAAAATCATATCATGAATTAAATATCATTATTAAAATAATTATAAACACGAAATTTCGAAATTACCCTTATTTGGAAAACTGGGTGCTACAGATACAGCTACTGCCGCCGTCTCACAACGGTGCAGGCTGGGCATGATCCGATTCGACCCAACAATTTGGGATCGGATTGTGACATGTTTTTAGTGGTGGCCCATGCAGGTCACCTCAACAACTTAGGTAACATATCTAGAAATATTTAGAACACTAGAACATTAATCTGTCACAACATAGGACCGAAATATATTATAAATAAATATTTTTGTTTATTATAGACTGGTAGGCTACCTTGCTTATGTTTTGTAATCCTAAACCTTTCAGAGTATGGCCACAGACAAGACCAATCCTGCTGGCGATGGGATGTCATCACCCGATCACACCCCACCTCCTCAATCGTCCGGATCCTACACCCCGGCAGCTGACTGATCGTCCCTATAATGCATCAGCATATCGTAGATTTTACACTACTACTCAAGTGTTAGATCCTACATCTTTCCAGACTGAACAGCAAACCACTACGGTGGTACCCGATCCAGCTGCCCACCAGTGCCCGTGAACTCTACCGACCTCGTAGGCCTGCTACGAGGAGTGCTTGAGGCACAGAGAACTCAAGCTGAAGCTCATCGCGAACAGACGGCGATTATGAGAGAAGGCATGGAGAATGCCCATAATGTGGCTATGGCTGCACTGGAGAGGAGAAGCAGCCCAATCTGAACCAAGGTCGGCTAAAGTCGGAGATATCGAGAAATTCAAGAAGCTGGGCCCTCGACCTTTCAAGGGAACCGAGGGAATTATCTATGCTGACGAATGGCTCGACAGCATGGAGCGTCTCCTCAGCGTTGCTCGACTTCCTGATGATCTTCAAGTTGAAGCTGTGGGACTCCAACTACTAGATGTAGCGAGCACCTGGTATCGGAATGAACCCCGACTCCAGGACAGACAACTTGACTGGAACACCTTCAAGAGGTTATTCGCAGAAGTTCTTCCCAACATCAGAGTTACGGGAGATGGAAAGATAGCTCCAGAATCTGAAGCAATGGAACATGACTATTGGAGAATATGCGGCGAGTTTGGGCAACTTAGTCACTTTGCCAAGAGCTTGGTTGTCGACTCCGCCGATCGTGCTAAAGATTCAGGTATGGACTGAGGGAAGAGATTCACACTCCTGTGATCGTAGGCGGCGCCAAGACGTATGAGAGGATCTTAATACGAGCTCAGGATATAGAGAAGAGTCAGCCTGCTCGTTCAAAGAGGGAGTATTCTGGAACTAGCAATTTCCAGAGTAACCAGAAGAGGCCTAACCACAACAATAACAACAGGCCTTCTCACCACCAGCAGCAGCACCATCAGGCGAGGACCAATGAAAGAGCGCCTCAGAAGCAGATTCATGTATGTGATTTGCAAGAGGCCAGGACATCAGTCGAACATCTGTAGGAAGAGGCTTGGACACTGCCTAGTTTGGGTCTGCCACCCACCAAGTGAGGGACTGCCCCACGCCTTCAACCGGACTGGAATAATATAGCAGAAGGCTCCCCTACCCACTCAGCAACAACAGTTTGGGCAACACCAACAGAAGACTGGCGAGCTTTTGCCCTAACAGCAGATAAGCAAGAGCCAGAGCAGGAACCTACCACTGATGTCATCGCAGGTTTAATTTATGTGCATTCACATCCTGCTTTAGCATTATTTGATTCGGGTGCTTCACACAGTTTTATAGCAACAAAATTTATCACTGTACACCACTTAGTTACGGGATTTAGCAAAAAGATATGTAGAGTTATGACTGGTGGTGGACCCATACCATCACTGAGACCTGTAACTGTCCTATAACTATCTCAGGACACAATTTCTTAGCACCCTTACTTGTGATGCCCTTACCTAACTATGATGTAGTCCTAGGAATGGACTGGTTAAGTAAGCAGCATGCGCTGATAGATTGTCACAGAGGATGTGTAGTCTTCAGCCCACCTGGAGCCGGAGTTTGAAATCTCTCGAGCTCCGAAAGATTTGGAGGGTATTACTTACTCCTGTATCACCGAAGAACCTGGACCTCCTCACCCTATCATAGCAGAATTCATGGATGTATTCCCTGATAGTCTTCCAGGATTACCCCAGATCGAGATGTAGAATTCACCATCGACCTAGTTCCCGCTCGTCCCTATTTTTTGGGGATGCTACAGAGTCAACCCTAAGGAGGCCACAGAAATGAAGGACCAGATCAATGAGCTGAAGGCCCTTGGATTTATCAGAGATGGAGCCTCACCCTGGGGAGCACCTGTCTTTCGTGCCCAAGAAGGACGGGTCTGTACGGATGTGCATCGACTATCGGGCGCTGAACAACATCACCATCAAGAACAAGTACCCTCTGCCCCGGATCGATGACCTGTTTGATCAACTCAGTGGAGCTAAGGTGTTCTCGAAGATAGATCTTCGATCTGGCTACCATCAAATCAAGGTCAGGAAGGAGGATATTCTAAAGACGGCATTCAACACCAAATATGGTTAGTATGAATTTTGGTCATGCGTTTGGATTGACGAATGCCCCTGCGGTATTCATGAACCTCATGAACAAGGTCTTCCATAAATATCTGGATCAGTTTGTTGTTGTCTTCATCGATGACATCCTGATCTACTCGAAGACCAAAGAAGAGCATGAAGAGCACCTGAGGAAGGTCTGGGAACATTAAGGAAGGAGAAACTCTATGGTAAGCTATCTAAATGTGAATTTTTCTTAGACAAGGTAGATTTTCTGGGCCATGTTGTCACAGGAGAAGGAATTTGGTGGATCCAAAAAAGATAGCTGCTATTGAGAAGTGGAGTACACTAAGTTCAGTTGCTGAAATTAAAAGTTTCTTGGGCTTAGCTGGCTATTACCAAATTTGTGAAGGATTTCGCCAAGATTACTGAGCCGATGACGAAGCTCACAAGGAAGAATGAAGAATTTGTGTACTGAAGCTTCCCAGGCAGCATTTGAGGAACTGAAGAAGAGACTTACAACGGCACTGATACTTGCGCTACCCGCAGGTACCGACGGTTTCTCAATCTACATTAATGCTTTGGTAAAGGATTGGGTTGTGTTCTTCAACAACACGGAAAGTAATTGCTTACATCTAGGCAATTACGGACTCATGAGAAGAACTATCCACGCATGATTTAGAGCTTGTAGCAGTTATATTTGCACTGAAGCTGTGGAAGCATTATCTCTATGGAGAGAGAGTGGAAATATTTACAGACCACAAAAGTCTTAAATATGTTTTCACTCAGAAGGGGCTGAATATGCGATAAAGGCGATGGCTGGAGCTGATGAAAGATTTTGACATCGACCTGCAGTACCATCCGGGTAAGGCTAATGTGGTTGCAGATGCACTTAGTCGATACCCGATGGCGATGTTTTTGACCAAGGAGTGGCATTTGCTGGAGGACATAGAAAAGCTTGGACTGGAGATTGTACTGCCTGAAGAGGAAATAAAGAAGCTGGAAAGAGAAGCAATTATACCAGGAGCTGAATCATCAATGATGCAGTTGCAAGTGCATTCAAGTCTGATGGACAAAGTCAAGGAGACACAATTTCAAGACGAGACGCTTTGCAAACTCAGAGATCAAGTGCTAGCAGGAACACTTGAAGGATTCTCAATCGCCAGCGATGGAGCACTGAGGCATGGTACGAGGCTTTGCGTACCAACTGGCGAACTGAGGAATGAGCCGATGCAAGAAGCGCACCAGTCGCAGTATTCCATATCCAGGAGCTAATAAAATGTATCGGGATATGCGTACTGTAGTGTGGTGGTACGGAATGAAGAAGGACGTATCCAGATTTGTGGCTAGATGCTTGATTTGTCAGCAAGTGAAAGCCAGCAGATAGAAACCAGCAGGATTGTTGCAGCCGCTAGACATCCCAAGTGGAAATGGGAACACATAATGATAGACTTTGTATCGGGACTGCCTCGATCCCAAGAGGGAAGGATGCCATTTGGGTTATTATGGACCGACTGATAAAGTCAGCTCACTTTATCCCCTTCAAGGTTGGTCTATCCACCGAGAAGTTGGCAGCACTATACATGCACAATTTACCGATTCATGGAGTTCCGGTAAGTATTGTATCTGACGTAGATACCAGATTCGAAGAGCTTGCATGACAGTTTGGGAACACAATTGAAGTTCAGCACCACCTACCATCTCCAAACTGACGGACAATCGGAGAGAACAATCCAGACGCTAGAGGACAGATGAGATCTTGCGTCTTAGAATTTGAAGGGTCTTGGAAGACCACTTGCACTGTAGAGTTCTCCTACAACAACAGCTACCAAGCTAGCATCGGTATGACTCCGTTCGAGCCATTTATGGACGTCGTTGCCATACTCCACTTGCTTGGAACGACATAGGAGAAAGAGTATTGCTTGGACCTGAGATGGTGACAGATACAGCAGAAAGGTAAAATGATTAGAGACAAGCTCATGATAGCTCAGGACAGGCAGAAACATTGGGCTGATAGCAGTCGTCGACCATCGGAGTTTGAAGCAGGAGATAGTGTCTTCGTCAAGATCTTCCCTACCAGAGGAACTATCAGATTTGGCAGAGCAGGAAAGCTGAGTCCTAGGTACATCGGCCCATTCGAAGTTTTGAGCCGAATTGGAGAAGTAGCATACCGATTAGCTCTACCAGCTAATCTTGAAGGCGTGCACAATGTCTTCCACGTTTTACAGCTCAAAGCTATATCCCGATCCGAGCCACATCTTGGACCATTCAGAGCTGGAGATTTGGCCCAGCCTCACAGTACCAGAGAAGCCAGTGGCGATTTTAGACAGAGGTGAGAAGAAAACCAGGAACTCTGTGACGCCCATAGTCAGAGTGATGTGGCGGCACAATTCCCCAAGCGAATCTACCTGGGAGCGAGAAGATGAGATACGGGAGCAGTATCCGTATCTATTTGAAACCTGAGGTAATTCCTAACCCTATCCTTTAATTTCGAGGACAAAATTTCTTAAGGAGGGAAGGTTGTGAAACCCGTAATTTTTTAAGTAATTCAGTGTTATTTTTATTTATTTCTGAAAATTTTAGTGTTTGGTCAAACTCGTAAAATTTTCCTTTTTATTTAATTGTATAATTTTTTGCTAAATTAATTATTATCATTTTAGGAAAACCATATTTTTAGAAAAAAAATTATTCCTAGTATTTTTTTGGTGTCAGGTTTGACCTGTCCTGAACCCATCTCGATCTATTTTCGAAACCGAACCCAATCTCGATTTTCGAAACCATTCTTAAGTATTTTAGGATATATTCATATATTATTTTTTAAAAGAAAATAATTCTTTATCTCTCATTAAATTCTTTAAAACCTCATTAACTTTTCTTAACCTCTCATTTCTCATTTAGTAGCCAGGCAAAGAAATTTTCCTTTCCTCTTCCAAGCCGACGCTCGGCCACCCTTCCTCCGAAACTTTCCGAGCTCCTTCGGCTCCCGTAACCCCCAAATCCCTTTCCTACTTAAACTCATCTCCTCCTTTCTCTCCCCACACTTCATTCACGTTACCCAAACCCTTTTTCCAAAAGCCCTAGCCAGAGCTCCCCTCGGTGCGTTCCCCGAGTCGTCCCGATGCCACCTCCAGCGTCGCCGGAGCCCCTCCCGGCCGACCCCGTAGCGCCTTCCTGTCCGACCCGTGCGGCTTTCCCGAGCCGACCGCCTCCCTCCGACGTGCCACCCGCGGCCATCCCGATCCCGCGCAACCGCCCGAGCCTCGCCGGCGCCTGTGCGCGTTGCCCCGTGCGCACCTTCCTATGTGCGTAGCTGTCCCCGTGCCCCAGTTTGCTATCCAGATCCGTGTTTCCGTGGCCGCAACCCTGTCTGCGTGTTCTGGAGTTTTTCGAGTTCGCGTGGAGTTTTCTAAATTCTCTATTTTTCATCTGAGCTCTAGCCGAGCACCCCAGGTAACTTCAGTGTTCCCGTGTCCCACCCATTTAGTGTCGATGATGACATAGTCCCTGATTCCGCTATGGGAATCAGATCGATTCGCGGATTCGAATTTTCCGAACTCCCTTTTCGGAATGTTTCTGTAGATTTGTTGTTTTGTGGTTCTGTGGTTCCGAGAGAAGTTCGAATTTTTCGGAAATGGCTCTGTGACCATTTTCCTTAGAGAGGTTCTGTGTTT
>JANAVB010008599.1:15475790-15546728 GCA_029216955.1 Iris pallida
GTGGATTACGCGCCAAGTCGCCATCCTACAATCATGCGCCACCCCTTGCGACCAGCCATGCGCCCCTGTCAAGGCACGGCTGCCCTGCGCCCCTCCTCTTAGTCATTCCTACAAAACAGAGTAAATCCGTTAGTATTTTTCAAAAATATCTTCGGGCTTACCCGTATGGAACTTTTATTTCACGCAGCATGTCGACAAGCATTCAATCAAGCCATCGCAACGAACATTCCAACAATGAAACATCTTTCGAAAATTTGAGGAAACATAAATGTGCTTTGATACCGATTTGTCACGCCCCGAGTAGACAAACCATTCGTCCCCGGTGTTATTTTGTCGAATCGATCGTCCTCGCTAAGGCGTGATGCCGTACGAGTCTGGAATTGCACTCGTATAAGGCAAGAACGTTACGTAATTTTTATATGGAAATGCCAAGTTGAAACTTCATAAATCACATCAAATTGAGACGCAGTATAGGAAGATAGAAATATGTTTTTTATTCATAGCTTGCAACGAAGTGCAAGTCATAATTACATTGGATGCCATTGCGATTACATTGATTGAAAATAAAAGAAAACATACTCGACAAGCTGCCTGAACTAACACTTGTCGTTCCATACATTCTTCCCTTTATACATAAGCCTTCGATTGAATTGGCTTCAAAATACTTCAGCATAGGAAGAGCTTCAAAATGCCTCTCCGCACTTCAGCTTCAGTTTATAGCTCCCGCCGCACCTGGGGAATTTGGGGAAGGGGATTAGCACACTTGCTAAGTGGACGAGATAAACCCACTCGTCTAAACTGACTCTGATTGTTAAGGTAGGCATGCTTTAGAGTTGTCTTTCTATTTAGAACTAAATGAATTCAGTTCATATCGATAGCCATCTTTGAAGTAATAAGTATACAGTAAAACATAGCGATTTATCCTATTTCTTACCACGGCCGTGCTCGTCCCTTCATAGAAATAGAGATAATACAAACTATCTCCATAAGACAATAGGTGAGCATGCTACTATCTTATATGCGCGGTCATTGGTGTTACACACCACGTGGGACTATCTTAACGGTATTTCGGCCCGTTCAGTCTAGGTTGCAAGCCTGACTGACGGTCCCGTAATGCATCAGTACCGAAGCACGATTATTCATTCCCCCTAGGTCGATTCGATTTCGATTCCCCGAATACCGATTCGAGAAAAATCAACTTGTGCACAAGCTGTCCATGACCATGTCAATGCCGTGAACAGTTTAATATATGTAAACAGTTTTGTATAGCAGGGACAGTATTGAACGACATTATCATTTCTCCCAACTCATGCAACGATTTATTTTTCCCAAAGCCATACTCCCGATTTAGCGTCCCGTGGGCACCAAATTATCCGAGGCATCATAACCCACGATCTACGTTTCATATTATTTTGCAGCACGTGAAATAGTCTATCTTTTTACCAGAACCTTAAACTTTCTCGTTTATGTGAGAAACATGTTTTTTTCAGAGTAGATTACTCTAAATCGATACGTTTTTCCCGAGTTCTTGACCTTAGTAGATTGGCATGCATTTAACTTGGCATCGTCGATTTAAATGAATTTGAGGCAAAAAAAATTTCGTTTGCGGGGCAGAGTAGAAAAGAAGGGGCCGAATCACCCACCAAGTTCTTTGATCGTGTCGATCGTCGAAGCGCTTCGCAACGTTCAAACTTTAGTTACGCGAGCTCCTACAATGGAACCAACACTTTGTTAGGATTATTTCTTTTTTCCTTGCTTCAAAATTCGTAGATCGCATCCAGAAAACGACGCGAAAGTACTTCATCAAAACCAAGCAGCAAAAGCTCCAAGAAAACCATACAGCGGTCCGGTCCCGTCGAAGGGAGTCTTATATAGAGCTCAATCGCCGAGACTCAGCCCACTACATCTAGGACTTATTCCAACAGAAGTTGTTCCATTAGTTGGATCGATTCTCGTAACATCCGTCCAAATCGATTTGATCGATGTTGCAAGGTGTGAAACCCATAATTTTAATTAAGTAATTCAGTGTTATTTTTATTTATTTCTGAAAATTTTAGTGTTTGGTCAAACTCGTAAAATTTTCCTTTTTATTTAATTGTATAATTTTTTGCTAAATTAATTATTATCATTTTAGGAAAACCATATTTTTAGAAAAAAAAGTTATTCCTAGTATTTTTTTATTGTCTGGTTTGACCTGTCCTGAACCCATCTCGATCTATTTTCGAAACCGAACCCAATCTCGGTTTTTGAAACCATTCTTAAGTATTTTAGGATATATTCATATATTATTTTTTTAAAAGAAAAGAATTCTTTTTCTCTCATTAAATTCTTTAAAACCTCATTAACTTTTATTAACCTCTCATTTCTCATTTAATAGCCAGGCAAAGGAAATTTTCCTTTCCTCTTCCAAACCGACGCTCGGCCACCCTTCCTCTCCGAAACTTCCCGAG
Organism: Iris pallida; assembly: GCA_029216955.1. Classification (NCBI taxonomy): domain Eukaryota; kingdom Viridiplantae; phylum Streptophyta; class Magnoliopsida; order Asparagales; family Iridaceae; genus Iris; species Iris pallida. The sequence goes on from JANAVB010008599.1 coordinate 15,478,241, forward strand.
CTCCTTCGGCTCCCGTAACCCCCAAATCCTTTTCCTACTTAAACCCATCTCCTCCTTCCTCTCCCCACACTTCATTCACCTCACCCAAACCCTTTTTCCAAAAGCCCTAGCCAGAGCTCCCCACGGCGCGCGCCCCGAGCCGTCCCGACGCCACCACTTGCGTCGCCCGAGCCCCTCCCGGTCGACCCCGCGGCGCCTCCCTATCCGGCGACCCGCGCGGCTTCCCTGAGCCGACCGCCTCCCTCCGGCGCGCCACCCGCGGCCATCCCGATCCCGCACAGCCGCCCGAGCCTCACCGGTGCCTGTGCGCGCTGCCCCGTGCGCACCTCCATGTGTGCGTAGTTGTCCCCGTGCCCCAGTTTGCTGTCCAGATCCGTGTTTCCGTGGCCGCAACCCACTGTCTGCTTGTTCTGGAGTTTTTCGAGTTCGCGTGGAGTTTTCTAAATTCCCTATTTTTCATCTGAGAGCTCTAGCCGAGCACCCCAGGTATCTTCAGTGTTTCCGTGTCCCTCCCATTTAGTGTCGATGATGACATGGTCCCCGATTCCGCTATGGGAATCGGATTGATTCGCGGATTCGAATTTCCCGAACTCCCTTTTCGGAATGTTTCTGTAGATTTGTTGTTTTGTGGTTCTGTGGTTCCGAGAGAAGTTTGGATTTTCGAAAATGGCTCTGTGACCATTTTCCTTAAAGAGGTTCTGTGGTTTCTCGGAAATTTTCGAGTTAAGTTCGGATTTTCCCATAAATGGTTTTGTAGTTTTCAGTTTGAATTTCATTTCGAATTTTTCGGAAAGGGTTCTGTGATTATTAATTTTTAGAAATAAAAAATCTACATTGGGTTGGAAATTGGTATCTTTGATGTGAGATTATTTTGTGGTTTGTTATTCCTGGTTTGGAATATTTGGGTATTGGCATTTTTCCAAGATTGGGTTGTCCCAATTATAGAGGAGGTGCTGCCCAAATTTTCGGAAATATATTTTAAAGTTTTGAATAAAATTATTTTCAAATCTCTGCTTTTGCAAAACAAACTACATTTTGGAGTGTTGGTTTTAAAATGGATTTTGTATCTTTTCGGGCGACGACCATATTGGTCCATGGGCCCTAACTAAATGCAAACGAAACCGGCCAACCCGGACGTTGAGGCATTAGTTAAAATATGAGTTTTTGAATGACCAAGTCTGAGACGCATTTTATAATTATCTTTAATTTATTATTATTTTAGAATGGGTTACTGCTGTTAGTATTTTGGTGCAGGGCTTCGGCCTACTGTTGGACCGTTCGCGGCATTCAGAGCTCACCTTTAAATCAAATTAATTTATGTAAAAATTGTAAGGACATAAGTCCAAGTTTATTTTCTATTTTCTATGGAACTGTAATAAGTAGGTAGTTTTTCCTTTTATTTTTCTGGATTGTTGATTTGTAGGTAACGCGTAAATGGTAAACTGAATATTTATTTTTATAGAAAATTAATAAGAGTTTTCTCACATTAAATAAAATAATAATATTTCAAGTTTGTAACTTAGACAATTTTATGTTTTCTCATTAAAAGAAAAATAACTAATTATATATATATATATATATATATATATATATATATATATATATATATATATATATATATATATATATATATATATATATATATATTACAAAATACAAAGTTTTGCTAAATAATTGAAAAATGCGAAGTTTCCCAATAAAAATGTTAACTTGACTTTTTCTCTCGTTAAATTAATAACTTTAAATCACATTGATAAACGTGTTTTGTTTATAACAACATAAAATTTGACTAGGATCAAATTTTAGAGATTGTAACTAGCACACCTGGATATGGTTTCCTCATTTATGCTAAGTCAGAATTCTCAATGTAAGATTTCGAGGACGAGTCTGATTTTCTTTTCTGGAACTGACTCTTCAAACCCAGTCATAAACAAAGGCAAGTACGGTTGTGTTTATTTTTCAATTTAGTTAATAATTGTAATATTGCAAGATTAAACCACATTGCTACACGGAACTCTCTCCTAGAGTATTTATTGTTATTGATTGGGAGATTGGGGGAGTAGTGTAGTGTATTATGACCAATATCCCTCATATTGCATATTGATTGTGCGAGCTTACCCCTCTTACACACGGGGATAAGCCGTATCGTATCACTAGGATACTATTGTACAACCCAAGCCGGTCATAAGCATTACATACTCAAATCACATTGTTCTCAATTGTGAAAAATTGCTGGAAAATATTGTTCAAGTATTTTAACTGTTTAAACTGCAAATTTCTAATTATTAGTTGAATTGTTAGATTTTCATAATTGTACTTTGCACCTTTCCTGACTGGATCCACCACCCCCAATAGGTTTCTTTGATGAAGCTGAGCTATTGATAAATAGCTACTACGACCCGGTGCTTTATCCAGCTGTTCTGCCAGAGTCCCACTTGGAGGACGATGATCCTGTGACTGACGAGCCAACTTCCTAGACGATGTTATTTCCTTTCTAGACTAATGTTTTGAATAAAAAATAGTTTAATCCAGTTTTATTTCAGTTGTATTTTGTTGGACAAAGTTTTTAAATATTCTAAATTTAGATGTTGTGACAAAATAGATTGTGTTGTTGTGATTACCTGCATCTGGATACTGTCACGACCCGCACCCACTGTTTGGGTACGAGAACGTAACAACGTCCAGCCTACGCCGTAGTGTCGGCGGTTAGAACGATGTCCTAGGTCACAACATCAAACAATATAATGCTAAGCAGTATATACTCCCGAATGGGGGTGACATAGCAGATACAGTCTCAATCACATCTAAGGTAGAACATGATAAAGATAGATAAAACATGAAATCCGAAAGAGATACAGGAGATAGAAGTCTAAGTGTCTAAGATACATAAACCCAGAAATACATCTCAAAACTCAAATAAAGTAATCCACAAAGTAAATACAACTCCAGACAAAATAAAATAACTATCTAAACAACCTCTAAAGTGTCTCCTCTAGGCTAGCAGGCAACCTCCAAGCTATCTGTAAAATTTATCAACAGGTCCAGTCAGGACTGGAGCGAGTACAGTACATCTCAACAGATCATAGCAGGTTAGAAAATATAATCATGCAGTAAAGTAAGATACAGGTACTGAAAGAAGTGCAGTATGTAAACAGAGAGAGCTGTAATAGAAATATCTACTATAAATAGAGACTAACAGTGGCTAGTGATTCAGAGTACAATATAGATATGTAAATGGCCTGGGATGATTCTGATGCTACACTATGGAATGATTCTGATGCTACACTACTAGTGTATTATTCACATGTCCACTTCTACTCCCCCGTACCTCCAATCAATACACAAGGATCCAACCAGGTTATGTTATGATACTATGTACAGCCCCAAAGGGTGGTAGCCCCCGAAGGGTGGTAAGCCCCCGAAGGGTGGTAGCCCCCGAAGGGTGGTAAGCCCCCGAAGGGTGGTAAGCCCCCGAAGGGTAGTACATAGTAGACCCATAAATGGGATAAGGATTCCAGGAAGACTCTGTGATCATAAGAGTATATGTCACAAGTGATCGAAGAACCAACGAAGCATAGTGATATGCCATGTAAGTGAAACGCACAGAACATAGAGTACCCGATGCTCCCTAAGGATAACATCTCAAGAAAGGATCCATATAGTACCAATCCGTGTGACCAACGTGACAGTATAAGTAAAGTAATTTAATACAGAAAATAATTCTCAGCAGGATATGAAATGATCAGAGAATGTACTCGCCTGATATCTGAATGTCCAAGGTAAAGATACTGTCCGAGGAGAGGTGTCTGGCTCCTAATTAGAACAGCACAAGTCACAACATGTCCAGAAGGGTAATATAAAGCACTACAATGTATTCTACATGAATCTAGGTCAAACTAGGCCAAAGTCAACCCTTGGTCAACTCTGGTCAATTGTACTAGTCAAACTAGGTCAAACTAGGTCATGTCCTAACCCAGCAAGTCTTACTAGGCCTAACCAAGACTATCTTAGCAAGCACACATCAATACAAGGCTATACAAGCCAACATACACCCAACTCTATATAGCATGCAATTATTCAATACTCAAATAGGCAAGAATTCACATTGGATATACACTAGGTAATCTATTACTTTAAGCTATATATGTCTACACATATATACACATGCATATATTGGTATTCAACATTAGGTCTATAATCATGGCATTTCAAATGGTTATATAAACTTATATATTACAACACAATATGCTAACATATATATAATATACATACATAGCTAAGTTAACTATATTCATAAATACTTATTTAAGAGGCTATGTGTGTGTATGTGAACATGGCAAAGGGGCAAGTGAGGGTTAAATGGACATACATAGTGTATACATATCAAAGAGTGTCAAAGTGTAAGTGAACAAAGTGTCAAGTGTGATAGTGTCAACATAGTGTAAGGGGGTACATGAGGTAATATAGGATTTGTGTTAACATAGAACATTACATCTCATTAACTTGTATATTGCATACATTACATACTATGGAACCTACATATTCATTACAAGTCTTACTTATACATGCTTACATTAGATAGGATACTTACACCTCATACATCATTTATTTAACCATTTACTCATGCTTGCATTCTCTATTTAATTACATAATGTATATACATTAACATGGGTTAAAATCAAATAGAATATTATATTACACACAAGGGTGCACAAAATGCATATGCCGAATAGTAACTCCTACTAATAATCAATACTGTACCATCTCAGCATGAATTAAAATCTAGGATTAAAGTATGTTATAGATCTATGTGTTAGCTTTCCGAAACTTCAAACGGATCGCGTTTTCGTTTCCGGAAACTCCCGAAATCGTAAAAACACCGAGAACGCGTTTGTCTTTCGTACAGCTGACACTCAAATAATTCTCCAGAAAGTTACAGAAAGAATTAGGCCTATTAATACATGTTTTTGGAAAGCTAACTTCAATATGCTTCTTTTTAAAAAAATGGGAGATTAAACCGAGCTTTGAGCTAGAAGTTATGATATTTCTAAGTTAGGGCTGAAATTAAAAACGTGGATAAAAATCATGACGGATTTAGATAGTTTGAGCCAAAAGAATACACAATATATATCCTAATTATCCACAACAATAATGACAATAATAATATGAGGAACCACACTCACAAACTTGATTATATAATCATCATGAACCATTTATTACATATATAAATATAGATACACTCTCATTACAATATATATATATATATATATATATATATATATATATATATATATATATATATATATATATATATATATATACATACGCAAATCTATATATGTAACATGAACACATCTATAAGAGATACATGAATGAAATGTAAAGTACTCAAGAACATATCTCTACATATTCAAATCTGAGATTTAATATGAATTAATTCATTTAATCAATATTTTAAATATAAAGTGTGTCCAAGTTGGGGATTTTCCCCATGAACACAAGACACAACAATAATACAATAGAAATCCCTAAAGGACACATAATGGACACAAGAGGACACAAAATAGGGACACAACAATGGGGGTCATTCCTATGGTTAAAACTTTCCTAAATGCAAAATGGAGAAATAAAAGAGAAGGAAATATTACCTAAAGGAGAGAAAATCTAAGGAGAAAGGCTTCTTCCTTGGGAGAGCTTGAGAGCACTTGGGGAAGAAGACTTCTCAAAGAAAGGAAATGAGATGGGAGTCCTATTAGGGACGGCCACAATGGTTATCCCCCCCATTGAATATTACAAGTTTGCCCCTCCCTTAGTTACAAGTGTTTAAAACAATTTTGGTTAGGGTTTGGGGGTAAAAGGGTCAAAATAAAAACTCTAAATGGTTAACCTAATAATTAGGATTATGACTAATCTTTCTAACATGACTAATTAAAATGTGGGCCATGGCTAACTAATGCATGGGTCCAACTAGAGTCTAAGTTACCCCGGGTCCCCGTTACAAGTCGGATTGAGATGAAATTCGAACCCGACTCAAATAATCCCAAAACAATATCATAAATAATAAAATAATATCAAAATAATTCAAAGAGGTCAAATGCAAAATATCCTTAGGCCAGAAATGACATTAAAATATCATAATCACATTGTTAGGCTCTAGGTTAAACAGTCTCTAGGGTTTCACTAGCAAAACGTCAAAACCACAAGTCATTGATTTAAATAATTTTAAAATGATTTAAAATCACCAAAAATCATATCATGAATTAAATATCATTATTAAAATAATTATAAACACGAAAATTTGAAATTACCCTCATTTGGAAAACTGGGTGCTACAGATACAGCTTACTGCCGCCGTCTCACAACGGTGCAGGCTGGGCATGATCCGATTCGACCCAACAATTTGGGATCGGATTGTGACATGTTTTTAGTGGTGGCCCATGCAGGTCACCTCAACAACTTAGGTAATCATATCTAGAAACATTTAGAACACTAGAACATTAATCTGTATAACATAGGACCGAAATATATTATAAATAAATATTTTTGTTTATTATAGACTGGTAGGCTACCTTGCTTATGTTTTGCAATCCTAAACCTTTCAGAGTATGACTATAGACAAGACCAATCCTGCTGGCGATGGGATGTCATCACCCGATCACACCCCACCTCCTCAATCGAGTCCGGATCCTACACCCCGGCAGCTGACTGATCGTCCCCATAATGCATCAGCATATCGTAGATTTTACACTACTACTCAAGTGTTAGATCCTATATCTTTCCAGACTGAACAACAAACCACTACGGTGGTACCCGATCCAGCTGTCCCACCAGTGCCCGTGAACCCCACCACCTCGTAGGCCTGCTACGAGGAGTGCTTGAGGCACAGAGAACTCAAGCCGAAGCTCATCGCGAACAGACGGCGATTATGAGAGAAGGCATGGAGAATGCCCACAATGTGGCTATGGCTGCACTAGAGAGAGGAAAAGCAGCCCAATCTGAACCAAGGCCGACTAAAGTCGGAGATATCGAGAAATTCAAGAAGCTGGGCCCTCGACCTTTCAAGGGAACCGAGGGAATTATCTATGCTGACGAATGGCTCGACAGCATGGAGCGTCTCCTCAGCGTTGCTCGACTTCCTGATGATCTTCAAGTTGAAGCTGTGGGACTCCAACTACTAGATGTAGCGAGCACCTGGTTTCGGAATGAACCCCGACTCCAGGAAAGGCAACTTGACTGGAACACCTTCAAGAGGTTATTCCGCAGGAAGTTCTTCCCAACATCAGAGTTACGGGAGATGGAAAGATAGTTCTAGAATCTGAAGCAATGGAACATGACTGTTGGAGAATATGCGGTCAAGTTTGGGCAACTTAGTCGCTTTGCCAAGAGCTTGGTTGTCGACTCCGCCGATCGTGTTGAAAGATTCAGGTATGGACTGAGGGAAGAGATTCACACTCCTGTGATCGTAGGCGGCGCCAAGACGTATGAGAGGATCTTAATACGAGCTCAGGATATAGAGAAGAGTCAGCCTGCTCGTTCAAAGAGGGAGTATTCTGGAACTAGCAATTTCCAGAGTAACCAGAAGAGGCCTAACCACAACAATAACAACAGGCCTTCTCACCACCAGCAGCAGCACCATCAGGCGAGGACCAATGAAAGAGCACCTCAGAAGCAGATTCTTGTATGTGATTTTTGTAAGAGGCCAGGACATCAGTCGAACATCTGCAGGAAGAGGCTTGGACACTGCCTAGTTTGTGGGTCTGCCACCCACCAAGTGAGGGACTGCCCCACAGCCTTCAACCGGACTGGAACAATATAGCAGAAGGCTCCCCTACCCACTCAGCAACAACAGTTTGGGCAACACCAACAGAAGACTGGACGAGCTTTTACCCTAACAGCAGATAAGCAAGAGCCAGAGCAGGAACCTACCGCTGATGTCATCGCAGGTTTAATTTATGTGCATTCACATCCTGCTTTAGCATTATTTGATTCGGGTGCTTCACACAGTTTTATAGCAACAAAATTTATCACTGTACACCACTTAGTTACGGGATTTAGCAAAAAGATATGTAGAGTTATGACTGGTGGTGGACCCATATCCATCACTGAGACCTGTAACTATCCTATAACTATCTCAGGACACAATTTCTTAGCACCCTTACTTGTGATGCCCTTACCTAACTATGATGTAGTCCTAGGAATGGACTGGTTAAGTAAGCAGCATGCGCTGATAGATTGTCACAGAGGATGTGTAGTCTTCAGCCCACCTGGGGAGCCGGAGTTTGAAATCTCTCGAGCTCCGAAAGATTTGGAGGGTATTACTTACTCCTCTATCACCGAAGAACCTGGACCTCCTCACCCTATCATAGCAGAATTCATGGATGTATTCCCTGATAGTCTTCCAGGATTACCCCCAGATCGAGATGTAGAATTCACCATCGACCTAGTTTTCGGCTCTGCCCCTATTTTTTGGGGATGCTACAGAGTCAACCCTAAGGAGGCAACGAAAATGAAGGACCAGATCAATGAGCTGAAGGCCCTTGGATTTATCAGAGATGGAGCCTCACCCTGGGGAGCACCTGTCTTATTCGTGCCCAAGAAGGACGAGACTGTACGGATGTGCATCGACTATCGGGCGCTGAACAACATCACCATCAAGAACAAGTACCCTCTGCCCCGGATCGATGACCTGTTTGATCAACTCAGTGGAGCTAAGGTGTTCTCGAAGATAGACCTTCGATCTGGCTACCATCAAATCAAGGTCAGGAAGGAGGATATTCTAAAGATGGCATTCAACACCAAATATGGTTAGTATGAATTTTTGGTCATGCGTTTGGATTGACGAATGCCCCTGCGGTATTCATGAACCTCATGAACAAGGTCTTCCATAAATATCTGGATCAGTTTGTTGTTGTCTTCATCGATGACATCCTGATCTACTCGAAGACCAAAGAAGAGCATGAAGAGCACCTGAGGAAGGTTCTGGGAACATTAAGGAAGGAGAAACTCTATGGTAAGCTATCTAAATGTGAATTTTTCTTAGACAAGGTAGATTTTCTGGGCCATGTTGTCACAGGAGAAGGAATTTCGGTGGATCCAAAAAAGATAGCTGCTATTGAGAAGTGGAGTACACCAAGTTCAGTTGCTGAAATTAAAAGTTTCTTGGGCTTAGCTGGCTATTACCGGAAATTTGTGAAGGATTTCGCCAAGATTACTGAGCCGATGACGAAGCTCACAAGGAAGAATGAAGAATTTGTGTGGACTGAAGCTTCCCAGGCAGCATTTGAGGAACTGAAGAAGAGACTTACAACGGCACTGATACTTGCGCTACCCGCAGGTACCGGCGGTTTTTCAATCTACAGTAATGCTTTTGGTAAAGGATTGGGTTGTGTTCTTCAACAACACGGAAAAGTAATTGCTTACGCATCTAGGCAATTACGGACTCATGAGAAGAACTGTCCCACGCATGATTTAGAGCTTGTAGCAGTTATATTTGCACTGAAGCTGTGGAAGCATTATCTCTATGGAGAGAGAGTGGAAATATTTATAGACCACAAAAGTCTTAAATATGTTTTCACTCAGAAGGGGCTGAATATGCGATAAAGGCGATGGCTGGAGCTGATGAAAGATTTTGACATCGACCTGCAGTACCATCCGGGTAAGGCTAATGTGGTTGCAGATGTACTTAGTCGATACCCGATGGCGATGTTTTTGACCAAGGAGTGGCATTTGCTGGAGGACATAGAAAAGCTTGGACTGGAGATTGTACTGCCTGAAGAGGAAATAAAGAAGCTGGAAAGAGAAGCAATTATACCAGGAGCTGAATCATCAATTATGCAGTTGCAAGTGCGTTCAAGTCTGATGGACAAAGTCAAGGAGACACAATTTCAAGACGAGACGCTTTGCAAACTCAGAGATCAAGTGCTAGCAGGAACACTTGAAGGATTCTCAATCGCCAGCGATGGAGCACTGAGGCATGGTACGAGGCTTTGCGTACCAACTGGCGAACTGAGGAATGAGCCGATGCAAAAAGCACACCAGTCGCAGTATTCCATACATCCAGGAGCTAATAAAATGTATCGAAATATGCGTACTGTAGTGTAGTGGTACGGAATGAAGAAGGACGTATCCAGATTTGTGGCTAGATGCTTGATTTGTCAGCAAGTGAAAGCCAGCAGACAGAGACCAGCAGGATTGTTGCAGCCGTTAGACATCCCAAAGTGGAAATGGGAACACATAATGATAGACTTTGTATCGGGACTGCCTCGATCCCAAGGAGGGAAGGATGCTATTTGGGTTATTATGGACCGACTGATAAAGTCAGCTCACTTTATCCCCTTCAAGGTTGGTCTATCCACCGAGAAGTTGGCAGCACTATACATGCAACATATTTACCGGATTCATGGAGTTCCGGTAAGTATTGTATCTGACGTAGATACCAGATTCGAAGAGCTTGCATGACAGTTTGGGAACACAATTGAAGTTCAGCACCACCTACCATCTCCAAACTGACGGACAATCGGAGAGAACAATCCAGACGCTAGAGGACATGATGAGATCTTGCGTCTTGGAATTTGGAGGGTCTTGGAAAGACCACTTGCACTGTAGAGTTCTCCTACAACAACAGCTACCAAGCTAGCATCGGTATGACTCCGTTCGAGCCACTTTATGGACGTCGTTGCCGCACTCCACTTGCTTGGAACGACGTAGGAGAAAGAGTATTGCTTGGACCTGAGATGGTGACAGATGCAGCAGAGAAGGTAAAAATGATTAGAGACAAGCTCAGGATAGCTCAGGACAGGCAGAAACATTGGGCTGATAGCAGTCGTCGACCATCGGAGTTTGAAGCAGGAGATAGTGTCTTCGTCAAGATCTCCCCTACCAGAGGAACTATCAGATTTGGCAGAGCAGGAAAGCTGAGTCCCAGGTACATCGGCCCATTCGAAGTTTTGAGCCGAATTGGAGAAGTAGCGTACCGATTAGCTCTACCAGCTAATCTTGAAGGCGTGCACAATGTCTTCCACATTTCACAGCTCAAACGCTACATCCCGAATCCGAGCCACATCTTGGACCATTCAGAGCTGGAGATTTGGCCCAGCCTCACAGTACCAGAGAAGCCAGTGGCGATTTTAGACAGAGGTGAGAAGAAAACCAGGAACTCTGTGACGCCCATAGTCAGAGTGATGTGGCGGCACAATTCCCCAAACGAGTCTACCTGGGAGCGAGAAGATGAGATACGGGAGCAGTATCCGTATCTATTTGAAACCTGAGGTAATTCCTAACCCTATTCTTTAATTTCGAGGACAAAATTTCTTAAGGAGGGAAGGTTGTGAAATCCGTAATTTTAGTTAAGTAATTCAGTGTTATTTTTATTTATTTCTGAAAATTTTAGTGTTTGGTCAAACTCGTAAAATTTTCCTTTTTATTTAATTGTATAATTTTTTGCTAAATTAATTATTATCATTTTAGGAAAACCATATTTTTAGAAAAAAAAATTATTCCTAGTATTTTTTTGGTGTCAGGTTTGACCTGTCCTGAACCCATCTCAATCTATTTTCGAAACCGAACCCAATCTCGATTTTCGAAACCATTCTTAAGTATTTTAGGATATATTCATATATTATTTTTTAAAAGAAAATAATTCTTTATCTCTCATTGAAATTCTTTAAAACCTAATTAACTTTTCTTAACCTCTCATTTCTCATTTAGTAGCCAGGCAAAGGAAATTTTCCTTTCCTCTTCCAAGCCGACGCTCGGCCACCCTTTCTCTCCGAAACTTCCCGAGCTCCTTCGGCTCCCGTAACCCCCAAATCCCTTTCCTACTTAAACTCATCTCCTCCTTTCTCTCCCCACACTTCATTCACCTCACCCAAACCCTTTTTCCAAAAGCCCTAACCAGAGCTCCCCTCGGTGCGCTCCCCGAGTCGTCCCGATGCCACCTCCAGCGTCGCCCGAGCCCCTCCCAGCCGACCCCGTAGCGCCTCCCTGTCCGGCGACCCGTGCGGCTTTCCCGAGCCGACCGCCTCCCTCCGGCGTGCCACCCGCGGCCATTCCGATCCCGCGCAACCGCCCGAGCCTCGCCGGCGCCTGTGCGCGCTGCCCCGTGCGCACCTTCCTATGTGCGTAGCTGTCCCCGTGCCCCAGTTTGCTATCCAGATCCGTGTTTCCGTGGCCGCAACCCGCTGTCTGCGTGTTCTGGAGTTTTTTGAGTTCGTGTGGAGTTTTCTAAATTTCCATTTTTTCATCTTAGAGCTCTAGCCGAGCACCCCAGGTATCTTCAGTGTTCCCGTGTCCCACCCATTTAGTGTCGATAATGACATGGTCCCCGATTCCGCTATGGGAATCAGATCGATTCGCGGATTCGGATTTTCCGAACTCCCTTTTCGGAATGTTTCTGTAAATTTGTTGTTTTGTGGTTCTGTGGTTCCGAGAGAAGTTCGGATTTTTCGGAAATGGCTCTGTGACCATTTTCCTTAGAGAGGTTCTGTGGTTTCTCGAAAATTTCCTAGTTAAGTTCGGATTTTCCCGTAAATGGTTCTGTAGTTTTCGGTTTCCGAATTTCATTTCAGATTTTTCGGAAAGGGTTCTGTGATTATTAATTTTTAGAAATAAAAAGTCTACATTGGGTTGGAAATTGGTATCTTTGATGTGAGATTATTTTGTGGTTTGTTATTCCTGGTTTGGGCCCTAACTAAATGCAAACGAAACCGGCCAACCCGGACGTTGAGGCATTATTAAAATATGAGTTTTTGAATGACCAAGTCTGAGACGCATTTTATAATTATCTTTAATTTATTATTAATTTAGAATGGGTTACTGCTGTTAGTATTTTGCTACAGGGCTTCGGCCTACTGTTGGACCGTTCGCAGCATTCAGAGCTCACCTTTAAATTAAATTAATTTATATAAAAATTGTAAGGACATAAGTCCAAGTTTCTTTTCTATTTTTTGTGGAATTGTAATAAGTAGGTAGTTTTCCTTTTATTTTTCTGGATTGTTGATTTGTAGGTAATGCGTAAATGGTAAACTGAATTTTTATTTTTATAGAAAATTAATAAGAGTTTTCTCACATTAAATAAAATAATAAGATTTCAAGTTTGTAACTTAGACAATTTCATGTTTTCTCATTAAAAGAAAAATAACTAATTATATATATATATATATATATATATATATATATATTACAAAATACAAAGTTTTGCTAAATAATTGAAAAATGCGAAGTTTCCCAATAAAAATGTTAACTTGACTTTTTTCCTCGTTAAATTAATAACTTTGAATCGCATCGATAAACGTGTTTTGTTTATAACAACATAAAATTTGAATATGACCAAATTTTAGAGATTGTAACTAGCACACCTGGATATGGTTTCCTCATTTATGCTAAGGGATTCTCAATGTAGGATTTCGAGGACGAGTCTGATTTTCTTTTCCGGAACCGACTCTTCAAACCCAGTCATAAACAAAGGCAAGTACGGTTGTGTTTAATTTTCAATTTAGTTAATAATTGTAATATTGCAAGATTAAACCACATTGCTACACGGAACTCTCTCCTAGAGTATTGATTGTTATTGATTATGGGATTGGGAGAGTAGTGTAGTGTATTATGACCAATACCCCTCATATTGCATATTGATTGTGCGAGCTTACCCCTCTTACACACGGGGATAAGCCGTATCGTATCACTAGGATACTATTGTACAACCCAAGCCGGTCATAAGTATTACATACTCAAATCACATTGTTCTCAATTGTGAAAAATTGCTGGAAAATATTGTTCAAGTATTTTAACTGTTTAAACTGCAAATTTTTAATTATTAGTTGAATTGTTAGATTTTCATAATTGTACTTTGCTCCTTTCCTGATTGGATCCCCCACTCCCAATAGGTTCCTTTGATGAAGCTGAGCTATTGATAAATAGCTACTACGACCTGATGCTTTATCCAGCTGTTATGCCAAAGTCCTACTTGGAGGACGATGATCCTGTGACTGACGAGCCAACTTTCTAGACGATGTTATTTCCTTTCTAGACTGATATTTTGAATAAAAAGACAGTTTAATCCAGTTTTATTTTAGTTGTATTTTGTTGGACAAAGTTTTTAAATATTCAAAATTTAGATGTTGTGACAAAATAGATTGTGTTGTTGTGACTACCTGTATCTGGATACAGCTTAGTGCCGCTGTCTCACAACGGTGCAGGCTGGACATGATCCGATTCGACCCAACAATTTGGGACCGGGTCGTGACACAAGGTGTTATCGTTTACCAAGATCAGCGATCGAGTCAGATGGCCATCTAAGTTCCCGACCGATCTAACTCGACGCAAGCATATTATGAAGTTCGTCGCCTATCGAAAGCGGGGTGCTATATAATATACCACTAAGAAAAAGTTTCATCCCGAAACTTAAGAACAAGGGTCTGACCTTAAATTAGCAAAACAACGAAGGATACTTCTCCTTCTTCTCCGCTTCCATTTCTCATATCGACTCTTCAATTGAGTGGTTCCACCAAAGCACGCGGAGCAAGGACATCGACCGATTTCGTAATACCTTCTCCTTACGGTCCAAAATTTGAATAGGCTCCTCCGAGTAAGACAAGTTAGTACGTAGCTCCAACTAATCGAAGCTAACCACGTGACTTGGATCGTGCATGTATTTTCGAAGTTGCAAAATATGGAAAACATTGTGCACATCAGCCAAGGCAGGAGGTAGTGCGAGCCGATAAACTACCTTTGTAACTCGTTCGATTATCTCGAAGGGGCATACAAATATCGGGCTCAACTTGCCTTTAACGTCGCACTGCATCACACCACGCATGGGCGTCACTTTCAGAAACACATGGTCCCCGACCAAAAACTATAGCGGTCGTCGGTGAAGGTCTGGGTAGCTCTTTTGTCGACTTTGCGCGATACGGAGTCTATCTCGGATCAAGCGAACCTTTTCGACGGCTTGCTCCACCAGTTCCGGTCCAAGCACTTATCGCTCTCCGACTTCGTCCCAGCATATTGGTGAACGACACTTCCTCCCGAGAGCACTTCATATGGAGCCATCTGAATGCTCGAGTGATAACTGTTGTTAAACGCAAACTCCGCAAGCAAAAAATGCGTATCCCAACTAGTCTTTAAATCGATCGCACACAGATACAACATATCCTCTAAGATTTGATTTACCCTCTCCGTCTAACCGTCTGTTTGGGGTGGTACGCCGAACTAAAATTTAGTTTGGTCTCTATCGCCGCTTGTAGGCTCGTCCAAAAATGCGATAGGAATCGCCCGTCTCTGTCCGAAATTATTGAGGCCGGTACCCCATGCAGTCGAACAATCTCGTTGATATAGATTTGTGCTAACCGATCGACGCTCCATCCTACTTTAATTGCGATGAAGTGAGCCGACTTGGTCAATCTATCAACAATGACCCAAATCGCATCATTCTACCGCGGCGTCTTTGGAAATCCCACAATGAAATCCATTGAGATGTTGTCCCACTTCCACTCAGGAATGGCGAGGTTCTGCAGCTCTTCGCCTGGCCTTTGGTGTTCCGCCTTCGCTTGTTGACACGCCATGCACTGCGACACGAAAGTAGCCACGTCTTTCTTCATGCCGTGCCACCAAAAGTTTGTGCGCAAGTCCTTGTACATCTTGGTGCTTCCAGGATGTAACGAGTACTTCGCATAATGTGCCTCCGTCAGAATTTTTTTTCTGAGTTCGGCAGTTTCAGGAATACAGAGCCTTCCTTTAGTCGCATCGTCTCGTCTTCATCTTCCGAAAAGTCAGTCGCCCTTCCTGTTGAAATCAGCCCACGCATCTTCTTCAGGAATGAGTCGTCCTTCTGTGCGGTCTTTATCTTGCTAAGCAGGCTCGATCCTAACTTCAACTGAGCTAGGTGCAGGTGTCGATACTCAATTCCGAGTTCGATACCCATCGCTTCAAGGTCTTGTCGTATCTCATTATTTATGGCCAGTGATCCCATAAACATTCTGCTAAGCGTGTCGGCTACAACGTTTCCCTTTTCCGGTGTATACTCGATCGTTAGCTCGTAATCTTTTATGAGTTCGAGCCAACTTCGCTACCGTAGGATAGGTTCTTGTTGCGTAAACAAGTATTTCAGGCTTTTATGATCGGTGTATATTCTGCAAGGCACACCATAGAGGTAGTGCCGCCAGAGTTTCAACGCAAACACGATCGCCGCCAATTCTAGGTCGTGCGTCGGGTAGTTTTTCTCGTACTGCTTCAACTTTCGTGAAGTGTAGGAGATGACTTTATCTCTCTGCATGAGTACGCACCCGATGCCTGTTTCTGATGCGTCGCTGAATATCTGAAAGCCTTCTGGACCATCTGAAAGTGCAAAGATTGGAGTTGAGACGAGCCGTTGCTTCAACTCTTGAAAGTTGGATTCACAGTCGTCACTCCACTCAAATACTACTTCCTTCTGGGTGAGGCGAGTCAGAGGCGATGCTAGTTTTGAAAAGCTCAGCACGAATCTTCGGTAGTAGCGCGCTAAGCCCAGGAAACTTCGAATGCCGCTAGCCGAGGTAGGTCGTTTCCAATCCACCACCGCTTTAATCTTTTTTGGGTCCACCGCAACACCTTCGACAGAGATTACATGTCCGAGGAATGTCACACTACTCATCCAGCACTCGCATTTACTCTGCTTGGCATATAATTTATTTTCACGCAGAGTCTGCAATACCGTCTTCAAGTGTTCTGCATGGTCTTCTCGATTCTTTGAGTAGATAAGGATATCGTCGATGAACACGACTACAAATTTATCGATTTGGGGTCGGAAGACTCGGTTCATCAGATCCATAAAAGCGGCTGGGGCATTCATCATACCGAATGGCATGACTAAGAATTCGTAATGACCGTATCGAGTTCGGAAGGCTGACTTCGATACGTCGTCGGACTTGATCTTCAACTTATGATAGCCTGAACGAAGATCGATTTTTGAAAATACTGATGTGCCTTGCAGTTGGTCAAACAAGTCGTCGATTCGTGGCAAGGGATACTTGTTCCGCACGGTCGCCTTGTTGAGTTCCCGATAGTCGATGCATAGCCTCATCGATCCATCCTTCTTCCTTACAAACAGTATGGGAGCTCCCTACGGAGAGATGCTAGGGCGAATAAATCTGCGGTCAAGCAACTCTTGTAATTGCACCTTCAGTTTTGCGGTAGCCATTCTGTAAGGCGCCTTTGATATCGGCCGTGTATCCGGAAAGGTGTCGATGCTAAATTCTATTTCTCAATCCGACGGCATCCTTGGCATCTTGTCAAGAAAAACGTCGGGAAAATCTGCCACAATATCAGTCTGTATTGTGTTTGTATTATCCTTCCGCGTGTCTCGAACTGATACCAAGTATTCCGCACAGCCGGAACGCAACATAACCTCACCGAGATTGCCGATACCATCATTGCCTTCTTCGAGATTGTACCATACGAATATGAGAACTCTGTCTCGCCAGGAAGAAGAAACACCACTCTCTTCTCTGCACACTCGATCGTTGCATGACAAGCGCCCAACCAATCCATGTCCAAGATTATGTCGTACTCTTTGATGTCTAGTACGACGGCATCCAAGGATAGATTTCTTCTCCCGATGCAAATGTGGCCATCCCTACAATTAAAGTTTGTAGGCATATCGACTCTCGATGGAGTGCTAACGCTAATGTCTATATCTAGTGATTGCATGGTTATTTTATTTTCTTTCGTATAATCAGCAGATATAAAACTATGCGTTGCACCCGAATAGAATAGAACTCGAGCAGATATATTTTTATAGAATAATATACATGTTACAATAGTATCGGACACGAATGTCTCGTCCCTAGTTAATGCATAAACTCGGCCTTGAGCTCCATGGCGTTGATTCTGTGGGTTGACGGGCACCGCATTTACGCCTTGCAGTATAGGTGCTTTATGTTAATTCAGAACGTTCCTTGGTGGGTTGGGTTGATTTGGAACTTTTTGAGGACAAAATATAACTATATGGCCTATCTCGCCACACTTGTAGCAGGATCTCGTGACGCAATCTGTGGTTCGGTGCCCACGCCTATTGCATCTGCTGCAGTGTTGTCCGCCATGGCCCCGGTTATCAAATGTCTTCAGACGTTTTGATACTCCCGATCCCCCGGTGTCGTTAGGACGCTTGTTGAAGTGGTTACGGACGACAGGCACGGCTCTATGCAACATACGGCCAAAGACACGCTCACTATCGAGAGCGGCATCGTAGGATTCGCGGTAGGTTCGACACCTTTGATTCATGACGTCCCTTCGCAGTTCGTCGTTTAGGCCTTGTTGGAAGCGTTCACACCATGCTTCCTTGTTGGGCAGGAAGGCGCTGACAAACTTTGCCAGTTTCGAGAAGCTCGAGTCATAATCGTCGACTGACATATTGCCTTGTCGCAACATCATGAACTCGTCTTCTTTTTGACGACGGACGGCACGAGGAATGTACTGTTCAAGAAATGCTTCCTTGAACATTTTTTAGGAAATCGTGGTATCCGTATCGGCTTCGTAGATTTCCTGCTTCTTAGCTGTCCACCAGTCGGAAGCCCTCAGTTGCAGCTGTAACGCCGCACATGTTACCCTCTGGGACCCTTCAATGCTAAGAAGATTAAACAAGTCCTCAATCTCCGCTAGCCACCCCACTATCACATCAGGCTCTGCTCGGCTATTGAATTTTGGTGGATTCATCTTGCGGAACTCCATTGCTTTGAACAAGGAAGAAGAATTTATTATTTGCGGTTGAGCTTCTTCCTCGTCTTCATCTTGAACATCTTACCTCTCCTCGGGTACCACGATCGTTGCTTTGGTATTGCCCGCCATCTTGCTTACGATCTGCGTTAGATCGTTCATTTGCTTCTGCTACGCATCAAATTGGGCTTTGATTTGCATCTGAAGCTGTTGCTGCTGCAGTTCCATCAATTGTAGTATTTTCTCCATGGTCGTCTCGCTAGGACCAGTACTCTTTGTGCTCGACGTACTATCTACGGTTTGGGTTGTTGTGTCGGGATTATTCTTATTTTTCTTAGTCATTCCTACAAAACAGAGTAAACTCGTTAGTATTTTTCAAAAATATCTACGGGCTTACCTGTATGGAACTTTTATTTCACGCAGCATATCGACAAGCATTCAATCGAGCTATCACAACGAACATTCCAACAATGAAACATCTTTTAAAAATTCGAGGAAATATAATTGTGCTCTGATACCAATTTGTCAAGCCCCGAGTCGACAAACCGTTCGTTCCCGGTATTATTTTGTCGAATCGATCGTCCTCTCTAAGGCGTGATACCGTACGAGTCTGGAATTGCACTCGTACAAGGAAAGAACATTACATTAATTTTTATATTAAAATGCCAAGTTGAAACTTCACAAATCATATCAAATTGAGACACAGTATAGGAAGATAAAAATATGCTTTTCATTCATAGCTTGCAACGAAGTACAAGTCGTAATTATATTGGATGCCATTGCGGCTACATTGATTGAAAACAAAAGAAAACATACTCGACAAGCTGCCTGAACTAACACTTGTCGTTCCATACATTCACCCCTTTATACATAAGCCTTCGATTGAATTGGCTTCAAAATACTTCAGCATAGGAAGAGCTTCAAAATGCCTCTCCGTACTTCAGCTTCAGTTTAGAGCTTCCGCCGCAACTGGGGAATTTGGGGGAGGGGATTAGCACACTTGCTAAGTGGATGAGACGAACCCACTCGTCTAAAATGACTCTGATTGTTAAGGTAGGCATGCTTTAGAGTTGTCTTTCTATTTAGAACTAAATAAATTCAGTTCATATCGATAGCCATCTTTGAAGTAATAAATATACAGTAAAACATAGCGATTTATCCTATTTCTTATCACGGCCGTGCTCGTCCCTGCATAGAAATAGAGATAATACAAACTACCTGCATAAGACAATAGGTGAGCATGCCACTATCTTATATGTGCGATCATTGGTGTTACACACCATGTGGGACTATCTCAACGGTATTTTGGCCCGTTAAGTCTAGGTTGCAAACCTGACTGACGATCCCGTAATGCTTCAGTGTCGAAGCACGATTATTCATTCCCCCTAGATCGATTCGATTCTGATGCCCCGGATACCGATTCGAGAAAAATCAACTTGTGCACAAGCTGTCCATGAATATGCCAATGCGTGAACAGTTTAATATATGTAAATAGTTTTGTATAGCGCGGACAGTATTGAACGGCATTAATCATTTCTCCCAACTCATACAACGATTCATTTTTTCCAAAAGTCGTACTCCCGATTTAGCGGCCCGTGGGCACCAAATTGTCCAAGAAATCATAACCCATGGTCGACCTTTCATATTATTTTGCAGCACGTAAAATAGTCTATCTTTTTACTAGAACCTTAAACTTTCTCGTTTATGTGAGAAACTTGTATTTTTCAGAGTAGATTACTCTAAATCGATACATTTTTTTCGAGTTCTTGACCTTAGTGGATTGACATGCATTTAACTTAGCATCGTCGATTTGAATGAATTCGAGGCAAAGGAAATTTTGTTTGCGGGACAGAGTAGAAAAGAAGGGGCCGAATCACCCACCAAGTTCTTTGATCGTGCCGACCGTCGAAGCGATTCACAACGTTCAAGATTTAGTTACGCGAGCTCCTGCAATGGCACCAACACTTTGTTAGGATTCCTTCTTTTTTCCTTGCTTCGAAATTCGTAGATTGCATCCAGAAAACGATACAAAAGTACTTCATCAAAACCATGCGGCAAAAGCTCCAAAAAAACCATACAGCGGTTCGGTCCCGTCGAAGGGACTCTTATATAGAGCTCACTCGCCGAGATGCAATCCGCTGCATCTAGGGCTTATTCTAACAGAAGTTATTACATTAGTTGGATCGATTCTCGTAACATCCGTCCAAATCGATATGATCGATGCCGCAAGGTGTTATCATTTACTAAGCTCAGCGATCGAGTCAGATGGCCATCTAAGTTCCCGACCGATCTAACTCGACGCAAGCATATTATGAAGTCCGTCGTCTATCGAAAGCGAGACGCTACATGAGCTAGCTAGTTACTAATCTTAGCCCAAAGCCCACCATGAGAAACCCTAACCCTAGATCTTAATTTGGACAGCCACAACAGCCCAATTATAACCTAATTTCAGCCTATATAATCTCTCTTCATAACCACTTGCCTATTTTAGAACACCCCCTTGTAGGAAACCCTAATTTCTTTCCCCTCTCATCAAATCTCCCCATTCCTCCACCAAATTGATCCCAATCTTTTGCACTTGATCCCAAATCTGGAGTAGAAGAAGAAGGAGGCTAGCTTGCAAGGACGAGAGCTCATTGGGACATAGCCTGAGGAAAGAGACTTCACTATTTGGGGCCTTTTCTTGAAGATTGGATCTCTATAGGTAATTCCTACAAATCACCCTAAATTTCTGATTTTATTCCATAGATGCATCCATCTAGGTGTCCCTAGCTGTAGAAAAAGTTTAGTGGAAATTCTTGTTGATTTGGTGTCCGTATCGGACACGTATCTATGTGTATGAGTAGGTGTTTGATGAAATGCCCAAAAGAGGTTTTATTTCTATTTTTTCAAAACTATTTAAACAAATTTGTAGATCTATATGTATACTTTGATTTTTTATGAAGGATTGTATGTGCTTTCGTGTCTGTGTCGTGTCCACGAGCAACTGGACACGCTCGTACACGAGCCGTGCCCATGCCCTGCTGCTCGGGCTCTCTGTAGGACACGACACAGCACTTGGTGACACGATACTTGGTGGACACGAGGGGGACATGTCTGCAAACATGCCCCCTAAGCTTTGTGTCGATTGGTGTCGTGTCGGACACACACTCACGCGTGCATTGGTTTTGCACTGACAACCTACATGCGACAGGGCTCTATGATACGGGCTTCGTGTCGCATGTAGACACGACGTTGACACGGTACAGACACACCTATCCCTAGCCCTACCCTTAACCTAACTCTAGACACGAGCACGAGACATGTGGTGTTGTGTGTCGTGTCCTGGAAGGATCGACACACTAGCACGAGTCAGTGCACTGCACTGTCTCCGATATTGAATTTTGACACTGTTTCGACCCTGTTTGACACAACACAACTTTGACCCGATACAATGACACACACACACTCCTATAACCCACCTACCCTCTGACACGAGCACGACATTGGTGGATGGACACACGAGTCCATGGACCTCTCGATATCTCAGCACGAGCCTGTGCACAAACATTTTTCTGATACTCTGTTCTTCTGTATTTGGACACTTCGTGTCCATTATGTGGACACGAAATCCTTTCCCCTGACACATGTACACTGTCGCCCACCTCTGTATGTGCCTACATTTGGGTTTTGAATTGGTTTGATATTCGAATAGGATTTTTGGGTTTGAAACCATCATTTTTTTGATACCTACAGTAACCCGAGTTCATGTTGGGTTTAAATTGATTTTGATGTGCTCACTGAGTTATATCCAACCTGTGAACTGATTGTATATGTACATACATGTTTGTAAATGCAATTTAAAAACCTGAGATTGTATGTTAACTGAGAAAGAAAGATGAAAAACTAAGTTTGGCTTTTGTATATAATAAAAACCTGAGAATATATGGGATAACTTGAACTGAAAGGGACTGTACACTGTTGAAATTGAGATTTCATTCTCAGGTTTGATTGATGTGTATCCCAGTTTTGGTTTGGGTTTCTTCGATTTTAGTTTTAGGTTTTATGTTTTGGATTTTGTTGACTGGGTTTTGGTATGACTAGAAAACTGAATTTACATGTTAATGTATCAAAACTGATTTTTGGGTAGTTGATATATTGGTTGAGTTATAACAGAGATATATAAATTCACTGAAATGAACTTGACACCACCATCCACCATTCACCTACTGCCTTGATGTTCACCTTGACTGTTCACAAACACACACAATTGACACTTCCCTTACTGTCATACCCACACACACACCTATATATATATTCCACACACTCACACACACATATATGAGATACACACACATGTATATTGACACACACATACAAGCTATCATGATCACTCATCTACACATATATCTATATATATGTATATATGCATGAGATAAATGATGTGTATATATAATGCATCTAAATATATTAGATGATATGGAATTTTATGTGAATAATAATGTGTATGTATATATTAGCCTTGTGTGCCTATATATAAAGTATATATCTATATGTGTGTTTCTATTGGCTTGTATTTGTGTTGGTTTGCCAGTATAGACTTGGTTAGGCTTAGTGAGACTTGATTGGGCTAGGACTTGACCTAGTTGACCTAGTTTGACTAGTGTAGTTGACTAGAGTTGACCGAGGGTTGACTTTAGTCTAGAATGACTTGTCAGACTAGGTTTAGACCTAGAATAGCTTGGTTGACCTAGTTTGACTTCATAAGTTGACCAGAGTTGACCAAGAGTTGACTTTGGCTTATATGACCTAAAAAATCATATAGAATGCATTATAATCTTCAATATTACCATTCTGGACATGTTGTGACCTGTATTTCTCTAAATAGGACTCATCTACTCTGTTTGGACATCTACACTTACCAGGTACTCAGGATATCAGACGAGTACATTCTCTGATCATTTCATACTTGCTAGAATTTATATTCTTGCTCTAGATTACTTTACTTGATGCTGTGACGTTGTTAACACAGATTAGTACTATATGGATCTTTACATTGAGATGTTATCCTCCTCGGGAGCATCAGATACATCATGTCATGTGCGTTTCACTTTCATCATGTACTCTTGTGCTTTCATTATTCATGTACACTTTTATGATTCATGTACTCTCATGCTCACAGAGCCCTCATGTATACCTTCATGTGCACCCATTTATGGGCCCCCATGTGAAATATTGTACAATAACATAACTTGTCTGGATCCTTGTGTATTGATTGGGGTACGGAGGAGTAGAAGCAGTCATGTGAACAATCCCAATGGTCATTGTATAAACTCTTATTGTAATCATGTGCAAATTCAAGCCGTTCACATGTCTATCTTGTACCCTACATCATTAGTCACTGATAGTTCTCTACTTATAGTAGCTATTTATATTACAGTTCTCTCTCTTTTACTGCATGTACTTTCTTTCATCATTTTATGTATTTTACTCTATTGTATTCTTTATATTCCTGTCTTGATATGAACTGTTGAGATTATGTGCTCGTTCCTGTCCTGACTGGACCTGTTAAAATATTACAGAGGATGACGAGGACCTTTGCCCTACCTATTGTGGTCCTATGGAGCTGCCATAGATGACACCTACGACTTGGACCTTCAGCAGGATCCATCACCCTATAGTTTATGATAGTTAGCTTAGACTTCTATCTTATTTTGATGTCTTGTCTCTTTTGGATACTTTATGTTATATTTGGGATCTTGTTGTTATTCTGGATTTTGTGGAGATGTTATCTCAGACACTTAGATTTCTTCTTCTGTTGTATTTCATTTCGCGACTTTCATATCTATCTACCTTATCGTATTTTCTACCTTAGTTGTGATTGAGTTGTACATTTCTATATTGTCCTCCATTCGGAGCGTATATACTGTACAGGTACCTTATAATTGTTAGATGTATGTGACCTAGGACAGCGTTCTCCGCTGACACTGCGACGTAGGCTGGACGTACCCACTTCTCATGCCCCTATACTGGGTGCGGGTCATAACACAACATAATCTTCTGCAAGTACTGTTAGATCAGAGGCCACCTCACAAAGCATTGCTTCAAGGCCCACCCGGAGCTCAAGAAGAAAGCACCCCAAAAATCTCAATCCTCGAAGACAACACAACTCCCCCTCTCAGGCCCTATTCTCCCCCTCCCCAATTCCCACTCTCACTTTACAGACAGCGACGGCTCCCCCCACGTCGATTAACAGCATGGCTCCAGACAAGTCCACGAACATCACCCTCCTCAACAGATTCGAGATCCTTAACTCCTCTCCTGCGGAAGCTGCCCAGGTGAACCTCCTCCCGGACAAGATTTCGCTCGCAGAAGGGGTAGAGACCGCCGAAGGGCTACCCGTCGTCGATTCGGGCATCATAGGGAAGAATCGGTTGGCGCTGATTATCCACCCTGTCCTAGTAGATTTACCCATCTCCTCCCCACCTGTCGAGGTCATACAGTCATTAGGCCTATACTATGACGCCAGGATCCGACAAGCCCAGGATGTCGGATTCCTGGACCCCAACAACCCCCTCAACGCTCTGGCCGAGATCGAGACAGAACTCGCCTCCCCCCCGGAGGATGACACAGGAACCACAACTCCTAGCCACCGAGACTCGACGGAAACCTCATCTGCAGCGATCCAAAGAGCCCCTAAAATCCTCCAAAACAAGAAAAAAAGAAACAAGCTCAAGAGCCCTCGGCCATGACCACCCGGTCAGCCACCAAGCTCAACCCCACCCCCACCCACAATCCTCCAAATGCTTAACATTCTAGCATGGAACGTCAGAGGGCTGGCCAATAAACCTACCATGAGGAGATTAATCAACCTCAATAAAATCTATCGGATCGACATAATGGTTATCATCGAACCCAAAATCCTCCAGAGAAAACTCAAATCCATCCAGCTTCAGCTCGGGTTACCGAACGCCATTGCTGGGTGTCACGACATCTGGATCCTGCTGGGTGGAACACCCCTCTCTCACTTTTTGATCCCTTATTTCCACAGTTCACGGCAGCTACGACTTCGTCAAGCGCAAGCAGCTCTGGAACACCCTAATGGACACCCATAGCTCCCTCAACAACCTCTCGTGGCTCTGCCTTGGGGATTTTAACACGATCTCGCACAAAGAGGAAAAATCGGAGGGGGACGCGCCCTCCCCACCAACCGGCCATGAACGACTTCAACTCCTTTATATTCCAGGCACACTTGTAACCCCTCTCCTACTCCGGTAACACCTTCACCTGGTGTAACATGCAAGAAGGGGCTCGTCGCCAATATTTCCGCCTGAACCGCGCCCTAGTCGACAACCGGTGGTCCAATATGAATCTCATCTCCAACCTCTCCCACCTTAACTCCACAGAATCCGACCACTCTCCTCTCCTTATTGAGGTCAGCAATAACTCCAATCTTATTAAAAAATCCTTAAGATTCCTGGACTTCTGGAGACACCACCCTCAATTCCAGAACATCGTAGCATCCGCCTGGAATTCGTCGAACAACCCAGACCCCCTAGCCAGAGTGGCCGCTAAACTCAAGGCGACCAGGACGCCCTTGCTTCCAGGAGCAAACTAGCTTTTGGCAACATCTTCCAAGAGATTAAGGCGGCGGAAGACGACGTCACTCGTGCTGAGATTCGGTTCGCCGCGGATAGTTCTACAGCGGTCCGCGCCGCGCTCAACCTCACAAAGGCTATCCTCAAATCCCACATGAAAGTGGAGACAAAATTTTGGAAACAGAAAGCCAGGCTGACTTGGGACATCGAGGATGACAGAAACTCCGCTTTCTTCCACGCCTGCGTCAAGGGCCGCAGGTATCAACTCAACCTTCATCAAATCTCCGACGATAACGGTACCTTACTGAAAGATCAGCGGAGCAACCAGGCGGCTGCCGCCAACTTCTACTCCAAATTATTCACCAAAGAAGTCGTCGCCAAGGATGACAATTTTCTGGCTAAGGTCCCTCTTTTAATCGACGGGTAGGATAATGTGCAGCTATTAATTCCTCCATCCGCAGAAGAAGTTAAGTCCGCGGTCTGGGCCCTTGATGAACACAGCGCTCCCGGTCCCGACGGATTCTCTGGGGTTTTCTTTCGATCCTGCTGGGATATCATTGAGACAGACGTGCACGAAGCCGCAACTGCCTTCTTTAAAGGCGCTTGCTATCCAAAATCCTTATCGCGAGCCAACCTCATCTTAATCCCAAAAAAAGATAACCCGGAGACCTTCAAAGATTTCAGGCTGATCAACTTATGCACCTTCGCCAATAAAATCATTTCCAAGTCGCCATCCGTATGTCCCATCTCCTCCCCAAGATTATCTTCGAGGAGCAAAGTGGCTTTGTCCCAGGGCGGAACATCACAGACAACATCCTTCTCGCCAGGAAATGATAACCTGGATGAAATTCCCATTCAGGGGGGTAGCGTAGCCATTAAACTCGATATGGAGAAGGCTTACGACCGCATGGACTGGTAATTCATGATTTGGGTTCTTAGGGCCTTCGGGTTCTCTGAAACCTGGATAGACATCATCTTCAGATCCATAAGCAACTCATGGTTCTCCACTGTCATCAATGGGCAAGCGGACGGCTTCTTCAAATCTAGTCGAGGAGTTCGTCAAGGAGACCCTCTATCCTCCACCATTTTCATCATTGCTGTCGAAGCCCTCAGCAGAAACCTGAACAGCATGGCCAACATCCCCATATTCCACCACTTCCATACCACCGTCGGCTGTCCTTTAATCACTCACCTGGACTATGCCGATGACATCCTCATCTTCTCCTCCGGTGACGTCGGATCAGTGGAGGTGGTCATGTCAGCACCCTGAATTTCGGGTTGTTTTTTTAATTTTTCTGATTGATTTAGTTTTGATAAATAATTTATTCTGTGATTTATCTTTAAGTGTACTTTCCCGTGCCATTGATATTTGGAGTATCAGGGATGTTCAACTCTGGAAATCTTCTTCACGAGTTTTGGAGTGGACATGATTACCTTCATGATGGTATATAGTGTCCCATCTAAACTTGTTCTCTTGTACTCTTTTGCTTCGCACAACTTCGGGTCGATTTAGACCATTTGATTATTAATTATTTTTTCCCACTCTTTTCCTTGATCATTTTCAGCACGTTACCATGACTTTTTATTTGGGAGCACAAGACCAGTCAGTTTCTTGAAACCAACTTCTCATTGATGATCTACTCGAGACGCTCGTCACCCATAACCTTCGTGTCCCACTCAGACACGCCATTTTGTGCTCTATTTGCTTCGCACAACTTTTCTGACACGTGACCCGATTTTATTTTACCCTACGGTGTCACATTCATTTTCTAACTTGTTTTGTGGGTACCCTGTCGACCAAAACCTGTCAGCCCCAATTATGGACATGGCCCACATTGAGCCTACTACCCGTCCGATACTTGTGTCCCATTTATCGGAATCCCCATGTGCTACTTATTTACCCGTGATCATCGATACCTAATTAATTTTAATTCAATTTTTGCACAATGTCCGGTTTTGACCTAATCCGGCTCCACCAAGTCCAGTCCAGCTTTGTGCTACCCTCCATCGTAACACCCTCATTTTTCTGTATCCAAAAATAATATTCAATACCTAGTGTCTATTCCAATTTTGAGTGTAAATTCTGTTGATTTAATCCTATAGGAATAACCTAATTTTTCTATAATAAAATTCTAGCCATTTGATTCCCCAAACTAATCCTATCTATCCAATTTCCCTACATCAATTTTCCTATACCCCATGGCCATGTGGCCGGCCCTAAAATTCATGAGACAACTTTTTCTCTCTCTCCCTCTCACATTTATTACTATTCTCTCTCTCCTATCTTATTCTTTCCATTCAAAACAAAAACAACAACAGCAACAAAACAACTCCACCACAACACCAGCATCACACCCGACCACCTCTTCTCTGGCCGGACCTCCCCCGACCTTCGTCGTGCCGCCGGCCGTCGGCCAACACCCCCAGCCTATCTCCTCCTCCTACTTCCTTCCTTCCTCCTCCTCCTTCTTCTTCAAACCGCAATCACCATCATCAACCCAAGCCATCCACCATCGTGCCACCTTAGCCGCCACCACCTCCACCACGTTCGCCGTGATCCGCCGCCCGACTCTCGTCGAGGCAGTGCGCCGCCGTCGCCGGCCTGGCCAAGCTCGGCCGTGCCACCAGCAGCCGGCACAGCAGCTGCGGCAGCAAGCACAGCGCACGCGCGTGCAGCGCCGCCGTTGCCCCCGGCCGTGTGCCCCCCTCCGACAAACTCAGGCGAACAGTCCCCTGACGGCCACCGTCCTCCGGGACGCGCCGTCGAGACGATTCGTGCATTTCGCACGAAGTTCCGTCGTGACGCGCGCGGAATCAAGTTCGTTTTGGTGCTCCGTCGCAGCAACTTTGTGCGCATTTTCCCGAAAATTCGACCGTTGGATCGGTGATTTCTTCGCTCCATCACAATCTCGGTATATCCACCTTCATCCCTGTCAATTTTTGTCCGTTAATTTTATAGTTTGATACATCAAAACCGGCCACCAAGTTGACCGTTTAAATTGTATTAATTTTGGACAGTTTCGCGGGGCCAACTTCGTCAGCTTGTATCTCCTCCATCGTAGCTCCGTTTGGCGTACTACCAGTTCCTATGCGAAGCTGGTATAACCCTCTTGCTACCCCTCCATTTTCGTTTCATTGTGAGCTTGTTTGATTGGTTGAATTCGACGCCAAAGTTGGCCGTCCGAATTCGTAATTTCCAACTTGTAAAATTCTATTTTTGAACACGGGACTCCAGATTTCATTTTTGACACCACCAGTAGACTCGTGGCGTCGTTCTGGCATGTTTTCATATAAAATTTGTTAGATTTGGAGAACGTGGGCCCTGGCACATTTTTTGGTGCAAAGTGGGTCACACATTCTGGATCAACGGAACTTTTTGACGCCGGCTCATCGGAATTCAATTCTGGATATACCATTGAGTTCGTATCATCATTCTGGACTCGTTAACATATAATTTGTTAGGTTTTGATGGACATTGGATCCGACACGTATTTCGGTGCAAGTCGGATACCAATATCCGGGTCAACGGGTCATTTTGAGATTGGCTCAACGAAATCCAATTCCGGATACACCGTTGAGTTCGTATCGTCATTCTGGACTCGTAGATATATATTTTGCTGAGTTTTGAGAACATTAGCTCCGGCACGCATTCCCGTGCAAACCGGAATTCCAAGTTCTGGTCAACGGACCAAATTGAGATCGGGTCAACGGAATCCAATTTCGGACATATCGTTGGGTTCGTATCGTCATTCTGGTTTCTTGGACATATAATTTGTTATATTTTATAGACTTATTTTTTTGCACGTTTTTTGGTGCAAAACGGCTCCGACACAGACACCGTTTTGACCCGAAATTACCTTTTTGCCATTGTGTCCAAATTGGACCGATGGGGAGGCTATCCTAGCTAATTTAACTATTCTGGACACGTTGGCGATGTTTATTTCATCGTCCGACAATGTTTGTTGATAATTTCTCTGTTTAACCTTTTTATAATTAATTAATAATTAATTCTTATAATGTTCGTATTTCGGGATTAGTACAACGAAACTGAGCTCAGTCAGTTCCAGTGATCTCACATCGCTGAAATTGACAAGATGGACACGTGGATCACTATAATAAGATTATCAACTTTATCGTTGATCATCTCATCTCGATTTACGTGTCGCGAGTTTCGACGTACGAATAACGAAGTACACTTTATGTCTTTAATAATTAGACTAGAATTAACCATGTTTGACCAGAGTTGACCAGTTGACCCAAAGTCAACTGTAAGTCAACACTTGACCTAGTTTGACTAGATTATTGATCGGAGTTGACCTAGAGTTATTTTGACTTAGAAGAACCTAGTATAAAATAGATTGTTTGTAGAGTTTCATTTATTACAACTTGAATACCTTGTAACCTGTGTTGCCTTAAATAGGACTCTGTGGCTTCAGTTGGACCCCTTTACCTATCAGCTGTTCAGGTTATCAGGCGAATACATTCTCTGATCATTTCATATCCTGTTAGAATTATTTTTCTGCTTTAGATTACTTTACTTGATGCTGTTACGTTGGTAACACGGATTAGTACTATATGGATCCATTCTTGAGATGTTATCCCCTCAGGGAGCATCGTATACTACATGTTCTGTGCGTTTCACTTACATGGTGTATCACTATGCTTCGCGATTCTTCGATCACTTGTGACATGTACTCTCATGATCACAGAGTCTTCCCAGAATCACCCATTTATGGGCATTCCCAGAATCACCCCATTGTGGGCATTCCCAGAATCATCCATTTATGGGCTATCCATGTATCACCCCTTGTGGGCCTTTGCATGGAATCATAACATAACCTAGTTGGATCCTTGTGTATTGATTGAGGGTACGGGGGAGTAGAAGTAGACATGTGAATAATATCCAAGTAGTGTATTTCCCAGAATCACTCCATAGTATAGTTCCCAGAATCTCCTATGTCATTCACATGTTTATATTGTACTCTGACTCACTAGCCACTGTTAGTTCTCTACTTATAGTAGATATTTCTATTACAGTTCTCTTTCTGTTTACATACTGTATTTCTTTCAGATCATGTATCTTAATTTACTGCATGATTATATTTTTCTAACCTGCCATGATCTGTTGAGATGTACTGTGCTCGCTCCAGTCCTGACTGGACCTGTTGATAAATTTTACAGATAGCCTGGAGGTTACCTGCTAGCCTAGAGGAGACAGTAGAGGTTGTATAGATAGCTAGGGTTTATTCATAGTTTATTTTCAGTTGTCTTGAGATGTATTTATGGATTACTGTATTTGAGTTTTGAGATGTATTCTGAGTTTATGTATCTTAGACACTTAGACTCTTCTGATCTTCTATTTTTTTCATTTGAGTTTTATATCTTATCGTACTTCTTCTTTCTTAGTTGTGATTGAGTTTACATTCTGCTATGTCACCCTCATTCGGGAAGTATAAACTGTTTAGTCTTATACTGTTAGATGCATTGAGACCCAGGACAGCGTTCTACCGCCGACACTGCGGCGTAGGCTGGGCGTTGTTACGTTCTCGTACCCTAACTCTAGGGTGCGGGTCGTGACACGTCAGTAGCATCCTTGAGAAATACACCAGATGTTCCGGACAACGGGTCAACCACGACAAAAGTGTCATCTATACCCACCACAAAGCCGACAGGAGCCACTCGGCCACTCTAACCCATCTCACCTCCTTCTCCACCGCATACCCACCGTTCACCTACCTAGTCTGCCCTTTGGTCTATGGCAGATCTAATTCGGGCATCTTCGGTGGGCTTGTTAACAAGGCGATGAAGAAGATCGAGGGACGGCACAACACGATCCTCTCTCCAGGCGGAAAGATGATCCTCATCAAGCACGTTCTATCCTCCATCCCAATCTACACCCTGGCCATTTGCTCCCCCCTTCGAAGGTTCTATCCTCCTTAGAGGCCCTCTTCGCCAACTTCTTTTGGGGTCATCTCGATGGTAAGGATAAGCACCACTGGTCAAGCTGGAACATGATGGCCAAACCTACCGATGAGGGGGGTCTCGGCTTCATCAAATTATCGCACATCGTGGACGCCTGCTCTATGAAATTGTAGTGAAAGTTGAGATCGCATAACTCTATCTGGACGCGGTTCATGAAAGCTAGATACTTCCAACATTCTCACCCCGCGACGACCGTCGCCAACAATCGTTTCTTCTCATCCGCCGTATTCTTCACGTCCGTCACCTAGCTGAACCCCTTATCCACATGCGGCTTGGCAACGGCAACTCGTCGTCTTGCCACGAATGGTGGATCGGTAATGTTGTCCGCCAACTGTCTCCGAACGCCCCCCCTAACTGCAAGATCCGAGATCTTTGGGACCCCGCCTCGGGTTGGAGATGGGAGCGAATCAGTGGGTGGATAGGGCCGGACGCGACGACCGAGCTAGCCGACGCGGACGTACAGATCAACGATCTTCCGGACGTCTTGGTTTGGCCCCCCACCGGCGGAGGGGAATTCTCGATGGCCTCTGCCAGGCGCGAGGTGAGGGACGTCGGCGCGCTGTCCCCACTGATCGCTCCGTTTTGGCAATCATGCATCCCCAACAAGTGGTCTTTTATGATCTGGAGAGCTCAGCGCAGGAAGCTTCCTACCGACGATTCTCTCACCACCATCGGCTTCAGCCTTGCATCCAGCTGCCACTGTTGCACCTCTCACAAATCAGAAACGACTGAGCACATCCTGCTCTCCGGAGATCTTGCTACTCAGATTTGGAGCGACCTTTCTCGCCGTTGTGGGAAGAGGCATCGGCCCGGGGGCTTCAATGATTTCATGTCCAACTGGGACGGCTCCCATGGCCATCAGATCGCCGCAACCGCTGGTATTTGGGTGCTCTGGAAGAACCGGAACAAATTCAGGTATGAAGGTCACCAATACAACCCATCACAACTGATCCGAGAAGTCCTACGACAAATTCTTAAACTCAGGAGTCGTTGCTCCCACTCCACGGATCGATTTTGGCAGGCTCTGCTCTAGCCGCGGGGACCGCCTACCCTCTGGTGCCCGGCTAAGGCCGTCTGGTTTTGTTGTTTCTTCGTGCTTGGCACGCTTACTTGTATAGGCTTCGGCATTTTGCGCCTGATACATCAATAAAAGTCCTTTCGCTCATATATATATATATATATATATATATATATATATATATATATATATATATATATAGGAAGCGGATCAAAAGTCCCCCTTAGAAAACCCCCTAAAAAAACCCCTCACTCTCAGAAGTAATTTAATGTTAATATTAATGTTAATATTAATGTTAATGTTAATATTAATGTTAATATTAACATTAAATACTAAAATTAACATTAAACTTAACATTAAAATTAATATTAACATTGACATTAACATTAATATTAATATAAAAATTAAAATTAAAATTAATATTAACATTAATATTAACATTAAATTACGGCTGAGAGTGAGGGGGTTTTTAGAGGGTTTTCTAAGGGAGACTTTTGATCCGCTCCATATATATATATATATATATATATATATATATATATAGAAAGCTCTTTTTGCTGTTGTCGCATGGCAAATCATAGAGGTCCAAATATTAAGGTATTTTGTCCATGCTCTTCATAAACGGGCAAAACAAAGCAAATTCGGAATCTCTCTTTCAAGTCTTTAATTTGTACAAGTAGAAGACAATAGGACCTGATACATGCCTGAGGTCTCCAAGAGTTTCCATATAAAGTACCAAGAGTTTCCATATAAGTTACTACTTGAAAGTTGGATATGACCATAAATCTTAAGACAGGCAAGCTACACATCGATCTCGAGTAGGTTTTATGACATTACTCTCTTGTTCTCTTAGATATGCTTAAAAAGTATGACATCAATATAGAAGGTTACCGACATGGCCACGAGCTCTCGACTCCCTTCTGATGGAAAGAAACATGGTATCTTTTAATTTCTACATATGTTGTTATTGCCAGCTAAAGATGTTAACTGAAGATATGACCTATTCTGCAGGCCGAGTTGTATCCTAAGTTTTGCCATAAGCCAAATGGACGTTTATAAAGCTTTCAACATCAATATATACACTTTCAGGTCTCAAAGTATAGAAAGGATGTGCTGTTTTCCAAACAGGAAAGTGCCCCAAAAAAATAAAAAAGATCAGTTCTCCAAAGTCTCTGTTCCTCTCATTGCATGATCAGTTTGTTATAGGGCTGTACTTAACCTTGGTTATAAATCAAGGTTTCCATCTGCAAACCTTTCCCTCACCTCACCTCAACTGCAAGAAGAAGAAGACATGGAAGCCTACGGCTCCTCGCCTTTAGACGCATCCCCCGCCGATAAGGTACCTCTGACCCTTTCTCAAGTTCGAGCTCCTTCGCTCTCGCTATACCTCTTCGTCGTCTTCTCGCACTATGTAATTGTATGTATACCACGGTTCGTTTTTTGAAATTCTAAGGATTCTGTACAAACACTAAGAAATGATCTTTTTCTGACATTACAAGGAACATGTTAGGAGGCATAAATCTAAAAATGGAGATTTCACACTCGTAATATATATGGAAGTTAAAATATTTGGGCTTTCTGTTTTTTTGGTCCTGTGCGATCACAACTTTCATATGTTCTGAAACCGATATGTGTATACTCTCGAAATTTGTTTGATTTTGTGAAGGTTTATATTATTATAATTGGCTTGAATATGTGCACAAGTGTTTATATTTATAGTAGGTTCGGAATATCATTCATCTTAGCTAGAATACTACTACGAGTCTCTTTTATGAAGACATCAAGAATGAACCAAAATAGTAAGAACTAACCAAAAACATCGTGATATATATCACTACTAAATTACTAATAATCAACATTGCTTACATAATCATATATAAAAGAGATTGAGAGAGAGAAAAATATATAGAGAGATGTTGATGAATACTAATAACATGGACAACATATTGGACATCCATGCAAACAAAAATGTTTTTTGAAAGGTATGTAAAGCAATTCAAAATTTTAAATACTTACGTATACATCTTCTTCTAATATAAAAAGAAAACAATACATATATATAAGACAAATAACAATTTAACACCGGATCTTCTCCTTTACAAAAACACAGAAAAAAAAACTCTTTATTATTCTACACTAGACGAGATCATTTTCAACCAACAGTCTACACTATTTATGGTGACATACTCGAACAATATTCCTAACACACGCAGCAAGTAAAATAAAACTAAAAATGACCTCTCAAAAAAATAAAAAACAAAAAACAAAAAATGTTTATAGTGAAATCCATCCTCTCATTTTTTTGGGTTCTTTTTGCATTAATTGCTGGCCTGCTTAATTACTAAGCCTAGCTCCATATTAGTAGGAGATTAATATATACTAGTGCACATAGTATGTTATTATTTTAATTAAAATTTGTTATAGATATATTTATATTTTAATTATAATTTATTATAGATATGGTATACTTTAATTAGAATTTGTTATAGCTATATGTGGAGGTAAGTAGTTAGATAATATGGAATAGTTGAACTATTAATTATGATTTTTTAAAATAATTAAATTACGCGATAATATACATATGGCTTAGAAGGTTCATTTTGAACTGTTTTTAAGTCTCTTTATAATAGCAGAGATGTTAATTAACAATGGAAAATGACATAATTTGGAAGTCGTCCTTAAAAATAAAAATACAAATCAAAAGCAATTTGTTGCTCACAAAGCAGACATCTTCTATAGAGCATCCTATTCCTTTGTCATGATTCACCAGTTAGGAAATATGAAAGATTTGTAATTGTCATTACTTCTTTGATTTTTAATATCTATAGAAAACACAATAGACAATTGTACAAATAAGAAATATAAGGCCTCTTTGTCACTCTTGTTTCCGACCATCCTTCCACATTTGTACATAAAAGTGTATGAGTTCAGAGAGTTTTTTTTTTTTTTTTTTCCATCCTTTGTTTACATTTTTTTTACTCAACTTCGATGGTTTCTGCCCGAACACGAACAGGGTGGTGACGTACGGAACGAGAAGCAGAAAAACATCGACGACTGGCTTCCGATCACGTCGTCTAGGAGTGCAAAGTGGTGGTACTCGGCGTTTCACAATGTCACCGCCATGGTCGGCGCGGGCGTGCTCAGCTTGCCTTTCGCCATGGCACATCTTGGGTGGTATGTATTTAAAATTCCATGCATTGTCTTTCTCTATAGTTCCCTTAGTTTTAGGGGATATACAAACCTTTTGTGACATTTTCTTAATCATATATTGAAGATGCTTTAATATTAGATGTATTTTTATGTTCAAAATCGTGGATGTGCTGCATAAGAACATAAAACTTCATTTTAGCAAGCATGTTGAAATCAGAATTGCATATATATTTTTTTAAACTTTTTTCAGAATGAACAAAAAAAACTTGTTGACATTCAATTTGTTGCTAC
Organism: Iris pallida; assembly: GCA_029216955.1. Classification (NCBI taxonomy): domain Eukaryota; kingdom Viridiplantae; phylum Streptophyta; class Magnoliopsida; order Asparagales; family Iridaceae; genus Iris; species Iris pallida. Next base: position 15,514,943 of record JANAVB010008599.1, read on the forward strand.
TTCTTGTAGGGGTCCTGGTATCACTGTGCTCATCATCTCATGGATCATAACCCTGTACACCCTGTGGCAAATGGTGGAGATGCACGAGATCGTGCCGGGGAAGCGCTTCGACCGCTACCACGAGTTGGGGCAGCACGCCTTCGGGGAGAAGCTGGGCCTCTGGATCGTCGTGCCCCAGCAGTTGATCGTGGAGGTAGGGGTCGACATCGTCTACATGGTCACAGGCGGCAAATCGCTCAAGAAGTTCCACGACCTGGTCTGCCCTGACTGCAAATCCATCAAGCTCTCCTACTTCATCATGATCTTCGCCTCGTGTCACTTCCTGCTGGCACAACTACCCAACTTCAACTCCATCTCGGGGGTCTCCCTGGCTGCTGCTGTCATGTCTCTCAGGTGCGAGTAAAACTCCAGAACAAGTTGCTTAAACTTATTAGTATCGGAACCGTAACACCCCTACATTGAAAATCTCAAACCTTGTTAGCTTTTTCCAAGTTACTAACATAAGGTTATTAACTTGTTACATATATTACAAAGACACTGAAAAAATGGTATATGTATACCTTAAGGTTATTAACTTGTCATAAATGTGCGTATCCCGTGTCATATCGCTCGGGTGGACACAAAACTTTATAACAAGTTGCTTCAACTAATTAAGTATTTCAAGAGTAATATCCCTACATTGAAAACCTGAAACCTTGTTAACTTTTTCTAAGTTACCATCTTTAGGTTATTAACTTGTTACGAATGTGGTATATGTATACCTTAAGGTTATTAACTTTTCCCAAGTTACTATCTTAAGGTTATTAAAATGGTACATGCAACCTTAAGGTGTTAACTTTTTCCAAATTACTACCTCAAGGTTATTAACTTGTTACAAATGTGTGTATCCCTCGCACCATTATCGTGTCCTTACCCGTGTCTGCTTTCATATCCGTGGAACATATATGGGTTATTACTGATGGATGTGATCACAGGTGTATAAGTACACAAATATCTCCAACATCAAAGCATATAACTAGTAACTTACCTAGAAGACCTTAATTTTGTTCTATCTAGGATTATAGGTTATGAACCTTAGCATAACTCCTTTATATGTATACCTAGTAGGTATTGTTTGTAATATGTTTTACTATGTCCAGTTACTCAACCATTGCTTGGGGAGGTGCTGTTCACAAAGGGCAGGTACCGGATGTCGATTATGGCTACAGATCTTCGAGCACGGCAGGAACCACGTTCGGCTTCTTCAACGCTCTGGGCGACGTCGCCTTCGCCTACGCAGGGCACAACGTGGTACTGGAGATCCAGGCAACCATCCCTTCCACTCCCGAGAACCCCTCGAAGAAGCCTATGTGGAAGGGCGTCGTCGTCGCGTACATCGTGGTCGCCGTCTGCTACTTCCCCGTCGCCCTGATCGGTTACTGGGCGTTTGGCAACTCGGTCGAAGACAACATCCTCCTGAGCCTGGAGAAGCCCAGGTGGCTCATTGCCGCTGCCAACATGATGGTTGTCATCCATGTTATCGGTAGCTATCAGGTATACTCTGATACTCATCTTAAGTCAAGGTTCGCAGTATCGGAATTGGTGTTGGACCCTATGCGTGTCGAGATCGCGGTTTTCGATCGAATTTTCGGTATAGGAAAACAAATAATTATGAAAATTTTAGGGAAAAAATATTTTATATACTTAGACAAAATATTAAGTATTTTTTCTTGTTTCATAGTAATTTTGGAATTAAATGAAATAGTAGTTACCCTTGTCAATTGGTTTACCTGCGATAGATAACTTTTCATCTTTTATATGCTTTTACAATCTTACTATGCTTTCTCCCATGGTGATTGGTCTTTTTCCTACAATTTTTTTGTCGAATTGACTGAAAAAGAAACCTCAAAATCGGTATTGGTCAATATCGATATCAATCGGTATCGGATCGGGACATGCCAAACCGTGTCATATCGACATCGGACGATATTGTGAACTATGATCTTAACTTGGCAAAGGGAAATGATTGATTTCGAGCTATGTTGCATGGACACGGCAAAATGGCTTCCGTATCAAAATATCATGTCCATGTTCGTACTCGTGCAGCATAGATAACTACTTTTGCACCTATTTGAAAAATATTTATATTTCATATCCGTGTCGTGTGATCACAGATATACGCGATGCCCGTGTTTGATATGATGGAGACGGTACTCGTTAAAAAGCTCCACATCCCACCGGGTTTTATTCTTCGCTTGATCGCGAGGAGTTTATATGTTGGTAATGTCTTTTTTTACATATGCACCTTCCCTATAGAGTGTCCTATGATTTTCTTCTTCTTTTCCAAATGTATGTAGGCTAAATTATCCTAATGGAATTCCAACTATAGCAATTCAGACTTTTTTTTGTACCTTAACTTTCCATTAGTCGATTTTGTCACCATAACTTCATAAATTGCTCTTTTTAATAACATTTCATTAATTTTGAAGTACATCGAGACCACATAGTACAAAAGCGCAGTTTAAATATTTGTATTGCCATATATTCTTTTTAAGTGGTCCCGATGTGCTTCACAATTGACGAAAGATATTTCAAAATAATAATTTATAAAGTTGGAATACCAAAATCGAAGAGTAAAAAGTTAATTAAATACCAAAAATGTATGAACAGTAATAGTTGAGATATCATTAGAATAATTTAGCCCAATTATGCTAATTGTGAATTATTGTTTTGTAGCATTTACAATGGTTATTGCAATATGCATCCCTTTCTTTGGTGGATTGCTTGGATTCTTCGGAGGATTCGTGTTTGCGCCGACTACATACTTTGTGAGCCACCATCTTTCTCTGTATCGATTAAGTTGATCACTATATGCTGCACGGACATAAATATACGACACAAACGAGTTTCAGACACTGTGACACGGATTTCAATATCTATTTTAGCGTATCCTAGTGTATTTTGGAGTGTCTGACGCGATACTGACCCACCGCGAATCCTTTTTGCACAGCTGCCTTGCATAATGTGGCTGGCCATAGTCAAGCCGCGGAAGTTCAGCTTGTCTTGGTTCATTAACTGGGTGAGTGAAAGTAAATTAGAATTAAATAGTCTCCTATTTCATTTCCAATAAGTATAAAGAAACAATTGGGTACCATAAATATTCCGAAATTAGCGTTTTGTCCATCTTAGAATTTGGATTATGAGACGACGGTTGAACTATATTGACCATATATACAAAATCTGTTAATAAATAATCTGAATCCTAAGTTTAATTAATCCTAAAATATTTATTAGCAGACTTTTGACGGTCAACACAGTCAACCGTCGTCTCAGGACCATAATCTTAAGCTGTATATCAGGACTCAAACAGTAATTTTCGAACGTTTGTGGGATCCAAAGTATAATTAACCCAACTTATAATTTGTATAGATCTGCATTGTTCTTGGACTTTGCTTGATGGTGCTAGCGCCCATCGGAGGGCTCCGGGCAATCATCCTCAGCGCAAAGTCGTACGAGTTCTTCTCTTGATCGGATCCGAGCGAGGCGGGCGGGCGGGCGGTCGGTCGGTCGATCGATCGATCGGAGCTAGTCTAGCGCAGCACACCCGATGATAAGAGGACTGACATTGCGATGTTGCTTGTTGTGTTCTTGGTTGCTATTACGTCTCGTCGCAATCTTGGTTGTTAAGTATGTGATCCCTTTGATTTCTCGAATGGTCCTGCTCTCAGTTGTAACCTTTGCGTTAATTTAGTAGGATCTATACACGACGGTTCATGTAATTAACTCTGTGGCCTCGTTTGGTTCGCGGAAAGGAAAGGAAATCGATTCTTTGTTTCATTTTTTTTACTTTGGAAAATTGTAATTCCAGTAAATTTTATTTTTGTGTTTCGAAAAAACAAACAATTTGAGAGGGAAACTGAATCCGGAAAAATGAATCTTGGGTGGGTCAGAGTGAATCATTTTCTTCCTATTTTCCTTCCTCCGAAATCAATTTCCTTTCCTACTAATTTTATTTGGCATCCAAACACATGAATGAAAGACTTTTCTTTTCCAAGGTCCTGATTCTGCGAACCAAACATGGCCTATATTGATTCAATATGTAATTACATATTAGCTTGTTCGATTTGGTCGGATTATTATTATTATTACTAGATATATGTACAGTAGAAGATTAAAAGCTAGATGTCTTAATTATTTTAAATTTATTATTATTATTATTATTATTTTATATATATATATATATATATATATATATATATATATATATATATATATATATATATATATATATATATATATATAATTTTTATTTTTATTTTTATATATATTACCTTATACTTGCATAATATTTAGAAATACTAAAAAATACTTTTCGTAATTATCTGCATGTCCTTACTACTTTAACTAATAATTTAATTAGTAAACATATACAAGGATATATATGGAAGAAAAAAAATTCACAATAAAATTGAATTTTTTTTTCCAATAATAGTATAATAGTGCAGATTATCATTATTATTATGTTGGTTTTACTAACAAAGATAGAACACTATTTTGTTTTCTAAAGTTTAAAGATGGGATCAATCCAACTCATGTTTTGTAAGAACTTGGAGAAATGTAATTCATATGGAAGAATGAGCACACCTGAGAAATCATGAGATGTGGAACTCATATTAAGATGTTTCAACTGGGACTGAAGAAGACGACAAGGGGTCGTAATATTTTAGATACATTTGTTGATGTTGGGTAGAGTATTCAATCTATGTACAGTATGTCAGAGAAGTTCGAAGAATCGAAGTCAACCAATGTGACCAGATTTGAGCGCGTGTCAGTCTCTGGACAGAGCAGTATCAGTGCCAGCAGTACACTGATTATATACCGTCGTCGGTACACTAGTGATACAATGTTCTGTTCCATAACGATTTTGACACGAAGAGTCAGTTTAGCAATATATCACTGTCGGTATACCATTGGTATACCAGTGTCACGGCTGAAGAACAATTTTGAGTGTTTACTAATACCGTTGGATTATGATCAATTGTTCAAATATTTTTGAAAAAGAGGTGATTTAAATATATGTTTACCGGCCCTAATCTCCATACATAACAATCTAGGGTGATTTGAAATTGTTTCGAGGAGTTCTACATCGATTTTTTTTCTTGTCTTCTCGTCTTTTGTAATCATATTTGCTTTGTAATCAAATTTATTGTTATTTGGAGAGTTGTGCGATATGCATGCCCCACTGGTGGGATTTGTAAGGAGCCGATGTATCTCATTATTCCAGTAGCAAATGCTTTTTCACATTGGACTTGATCTTTTCGTCATAATTTTTCACATAAATATCGACGTGTTTGTGTTGTACTTTTGTGTTATTATGGATTGTGCCTATTTTTTTTTTTCAATTCTCAACAAGTTGTTCCGATTTAGAAAACAATATTTCCGAATTCGTTACCAACATTAATATTCTAGTAGACTTTCGCATTACATGGCATGTTAGTAAGTTTAGGGTTCTTCTTAGCTTGTTGCTTATCCAAAATTTCTCAAAAAGGATGTTCCAACATTATGACACTGAAAAAAAACACTACAAAACTTTGCATACCAAACGAGTACTCAAATCTTCCACAACACTAACACAAATTTCAGCTCATCATTTTGTTTGTCAAACATGTCTTTCAATATAAGCTATGAATCCTGCACAAGGAGATTGTGCTCTATTTGGTTGCTAAAGTCCAAGTATTTAACAAGAAATTTTAAAAATATAATTTTATTGCATAATTCCAATACTTAACTCCCGTGTTCAGATTGGGTAGTATTTAAATGGACCATAATTTAAACTTAATTATAATTTGTTATAGATATATGTGAATAAAAGGGAGAGTATTTCGTTATGCGGAAGAAAAATAAAAAAGAGGGTATTCGATTTTGCTGAAAAAAAGGAGAAAAAGTTTAGAATTATAATTTTGGTATTTTTTTAAAAATTAAATGGTTGATGATATACATACTGCTTAGACGACTCATTTTTTAGCAGTTTCGAAGCCGCATTATATAATAGAAGATAAGGTTATTTAGTAATAGGGTCTCGTATACTAGTGTATATAGGATTTGGGTCTCAAAAATGATCGGTGTTAGGGTTTGGGTCTCTAAATCATCGCTCACACGGACAATGTGAATAGTGATTTGGAGAACCAAACCCTAACGTCCGTCATTTTCGAGATCCAAACTCTAATTTTAACTATTATATGAGACCCTATTACTATTAGAAGATATCTACAACAAATTATAAATAAAATATTAAATAATTTAAATTTTTATCTAATTTTTTAATAACATAAGAGGATTTTTTTTAAAGTGCATTCCAAGGTGAGCATGACTAGTAATAATAAGGATTGCAGTAAGCACAATCTTTGCTAGAAGCAAATATGTTGTCCCATTTATTCTGTTCCAATTTTGTCCCCTAAGTGGATGGTGGTCCACATGTAATAGGGAGATGGACAGAATGTGGGTCATGGAAGTAGATAAGTGGATGGTGGCCCATATGTAATAGGAAGGGGGACAAAATTGAAAAAGAATAAATGGAATAGCAGACCTGCTCCCATCTTTGCTAGGGAGAAAAGATTGGCAGCTGATAATAGGGTCGCATAGAAATCGGTGTTTCGTCTCCCTCCACTCGTTTTGCACTGACATAAAGAAACATTGAAATCTTTTCAAGTCTCTAACATTTTAACATTTTGGTGTAAAAACTACATAGTAAATAAGTTTAATATTTTAGTAGTTATTGTTTTTTAGAATAGAATCCCAGGGAAAAAAAGAGAGAAGATTTTCATGTTTGATAAATATATAAATATTTCAGAAATATATAATTTATATATGAAAAAACAACGTTTTTGTTAATTAAATGTATTTAATACTAGTATAGGAAAAAGCCTCCGTAACCCCCTATTCCTCTATTTTTCTTTTCATTCTTCCCGCCATTTTTCACTTCCCGCTCTCTTATCCTCCTTCCTGGCTTCTTCCCCAAACCCTAACCCTAATTCTCGCCATGGAGGAAGAGATCAGATCCGAATTCGAGAAGGGCGGCTTCTCCCTCGAGTCTGGCGACCAGGTCCTTCAGAAATGTAACACCTTTAATCCTCGCTCCTTCTCTTTCTATTTCTTAGCGAGGAATTTCAGTTGTAATCAAAACCCTAATTCCCCCTCCTTTCGAATTAGGTATTGGAATATGCATAAACCACCAGATTAGCCCTTCGGACCTCGTCTCCCACTGGGAGATATACTATTTGAACAGGTGAGATCGATTGATCGAATCAAAACCCTAATTTTTGTTTCAGCTCTTTTTCAAGTAAAAAATTGGTGGGTTTAGTCTGTGTGTAGTGTGTGTGTATGTTAAGTGTTATATTAGAATTATTAGTTAGTGGGCTTTAGTCTCACATTGCTTAGAACAATAGGAGAAGAGGCTAGCCTTTCCTATATATATGTGTCTCTCAATATCAATAAAATTAATCTATTATTCCACTCTACAATATATATATATATATATATATATATATATATATATATATATATATATATATATATAAGTTCCGTACATGGGCGATCGGGCGATCGGGCATCCAGCGGCTAGGGCATCCACGTTACCACCTTCCCCTCCCCCCCGACCCCCCGATCCGCTCGCGGGGAGGGGTCTGCGCCGGCCGGGAGGGGCGGGAGTGGGCGGGCGTCCCACGGGCGGCCCAGCCGACCGGAGAAACGAGACCCCCCCTCGCGGGGGGGGGGGGTCGGGAGGCGGTGACGAGACCCCCCTAGGCGAGGGGGGATCAGGGGGCGGCGGCATCGGGCCCCCCCCAGGCGGGGGGGGGGGGTAAGGAGGCGGCGGCATCGGGAACCCCCCAGGCGGGGGGGGGGGAGGCTGGCGGCAGCGGGGGCAGTGGCCTCCGAGAGGGCAGCAGCGGCGGCGACCCCCCACGCGGGGGGTCGGGTGTCGGGAGTGGCGCGGATTCAATTCTAAGCCCCCCGGTTTTCGAATTCGGCGCTGGCCTTAGTTCGCAGGGGAATAAGGAGGATGGAGGAGGGTGGACAATGGTGTCGCGGCGTCGGACGGCGAAGACAGGGGGGAGGGCAGGAGGTGGTCAGGGACATGTTCGGGATCGACATCCGGATCGTCATCCGGATGACGGTCGTCAGATCGGATCAGGAGCGAGGTCCTTGGCTCGTGGCCTGGTGGGGTCCGCGGGGGGATCGGTGGGCTGGCGGCCAAAAGCGACTGCGACTGACAAAGGGAAGGGTAAGGTGGGGGATCCCGCTGTGCTGAGATCTGCTCCTCCCAGGCCGGGGGTTACACCCCGGCCACATGGGACGACTACTCGGCCGGTTGGAAGATCCTGGGCAGACATCTGCAAACCTGTGGGGTCGAAAAACTCCACATCGATGGAGTATGTTCCGCCGATCAAGGCGGGGAGGGGTTTCCGGGCCTCGTTCCCCGCAGAGGAGATTGAGAAGGTGTCCGCTTACTGGGAGAACACCCTTGTCCTTTATGTTCTAGGCAACAAACCTTTTTACGGACAGATTCGGGGGTACGCGGCGCGTGTCTAGCAGCCTAAGGGGAGCATGGAATTCTTTGCCCGCGAGAACGGCTTCTACTATGTGAAGTTCGGTCTCGCGGAGGATGTCGCTAGGATCCTTCAAGGCGGCTCCTGGACGTTTGACGGCCGGCTTATCATTCTTAAGGAGTGGACTTCGGAGCTTCGCTGTGAGCGGGAAGTACTGAATGCCATCCCTGTTTGGATTCGCTTCCCTGAGTTCCCTGTCCGGTTTTGGAGCATTCATTTATTGATGCGACTGGCGAGTTTGGTAGGTACCCCGATCAAGGCTGACGAAGCCACTGCTTTTCGGTCGAGGTTGATGTACGCCAGAATTTTTGTGGAGATCCATGCTGGGAGGGAGTTACCGGCGGTGCTGGAGTACGAGATTCCGTCTGGAGAGGTACTTACCCAGAAAGTAGAATATGAATGGGTCCCCCCTACATGTTCACGGTGTTCTTGTTTCGGACACCTGGCCAGTGCATGCTCGGCGGCCGGACATCATGAGGAGCCTTCTATCCCACAGGGTGAGACTCTAGACTCTCCCTGTGATATGGATATTAGAGTTGACTGCGGAGAGGAGGCCTTGGTGGGCGAAGATACGCTTCCGGTGAGTGAGGGCGGGACGTGCCTCGTTGTATCTACCCAGCTGGCTTCCACGAGTGGGGCGTTGCCTACTCCCCAGGGACAGAGTAGCATTGTTACGAGGGGCATGGCGGCGTCGGGGATCGAGGTGCGAGGGGGTGGAGGTTCGGCTGAGGGGCAGGTTTACTGCAGGAAGAGACGTGCTGTCGGACCGCTAAGTGACAGCTCCTCCAGGGAGGAGATGCATACTGTTGACAGAGAGGAGGCGGTGTGTGTTGACAATCCTTCCTGGACTTTGGTTCTCTCTCAGGACACCCCACGACAGTCCGTCCCGTCTGGGATGGAGGAGGATCTTGTAGTGACGGATGCGGCACCTTCCCCAGGTACCAATCCGGGTGATTTGTCGGGGGCCCCCTCCTCTAATTAAATTAATGGCTATTATAGCCTGGAATGTGAGGGGGGCGTGTTCGCTTGGTAGGTGGAGAGAGATCTGTGGGGTGTTGCACAGAGAGAAATGTGACATCTCTATTCTGTTAGAAACGAAGATTAAGGGTGACAAGACTCTTGCTCGTAGGACCCCAGCTCATTGGGCCCAACTTCATAAACTGGCCCTATGTGACATGGCCAGAATCTGGGTTCGATGGAACTCGAAGAGCTGGGATGGAGATCTGATTGTGATGACAGAGCAGTTGATTGCTATTTCCTTCTCCAACAAGGGAGGCTTCCGATTTTTATTGGGGGCTGTCTACGGCCACAACGATAGACGGAGGAGGGAATCTCTTTGGAGTGACATCTCCCGGGTCGCAGCTGCAGCTGATTCGGCGTCTCTTCCTCTCCTGTTGATCGGGGACTTCAATGCCCTTCTTCACCGTGGGGAGAAGGTGGGAGGTAGACCAGTTCCAGATCCTATCCTATATGATTTTCAGCGATGTCTCCTTCAGGCAGGGCTCTAGGGACTTTCTCGCTCGGGCTTCATCTGGACTTGGCATAACAAAGCTATTCGGAGTAGGGTTGCATGCCAGCTTGATAGAGCTCTGGGTAATGGGGAATGGTTCCGTCATTTTCCTAACACTTCGGCGGAGGGTTTGGCTGCTGGGACGAGTGACCATTCCCCCATCCGGGTTGGATTCACTTGTCGGACTCCTGGGAAGGCCCGTCCTTTTAGGTACAACAACAGTTGGTTCCTTTCTGAGGGCTACCTGGAGGCTGTCACAGAGGGGCTTGATAGTGGTCAGCAGGGGACGGCCCAGTTCCGATTGGTTCGTCAGCTCAAGGCCACGAAGCAGGCTCTTCGGAGTTGGGTAAAGGGGTTGCCGAAGACCTCCTTAGAAGATAAGGAGGTGGAGTTGCGAGCCATCCAGGAAGACATGCAGGCTGACATGCTAAATGGGAACTTGGCGGCTAGAGAGAAGGAGCTGATTGCTGAAGTCAACATCTTGCGGTTACAGAAGGAGATCAGCACGGCTCAGCGGGCCAAATGCTCCTGGCTCAAAGACGGCGACCGGTGCTCTAAGTTCTTCTATGATGTCATCCGGACCAGGCAGCATAGGAATCACATCTCCCGGCTTCTGGATGTGGATGGCAATCTTGTGGGGGAGCCGGCTGCGATTCAGGACGAGGCGGTCAGTTACTACTCTGAGTTGTATTTCCAGACTGACTACTTGTCTGTGTTCCCAGAGATCGTTACGAAGAGATTGGTGACTCCGTACGAAAATAGTATTCTTCTTGCGCCCGTTACATTGGAGGAGGTAGAAGCTATTGTCAAGCTGGCGGATCCCAACAAGGCTCCAGGTCCGGATGGTTTTAGCAGTGGTTTCTACAAACGCCACTGGGATACTCTGAAACACCAAGTCTTGGAGGTGGTTCAGGAATTCTTCACCAATGACAAGCTGCTAAAAGAGCTGAATCACACCTTCCTGACCCTGGTGCCTAAGGAGGGAGCAACTGCGCTGGCAGACTTCAGACCTATTGCGTGCAGTAATTATCTTTATAAGATAATTACGCACCTTATGTGCCGGCGTATGGAGGGGATCATGCAGGGCTTAATATTCCCGAACCAGACTGCATTTATCAAGGGGAGATCGATTGCTGAGCACAGCCTCTGGCTCATGAGATGGTGAGAGGTTTTAACAAACCTGGAGGTGAGAAGGCTTGCGTGAAACTGGATCTACGGAAGGCGTATGACATGGTCAACCGCGACTTCCTGTGCTATCTGATGTCTGCCATGGGTTTTGGGGACCATTGGGTAGACCTGATACGGGAATGTATCACGACCCCCACCTTCTCGGTCCTCATACAGGGCATCCCCTACGGGTATTTCCAGAGTAATCGTGGGCTTCGGCAAGGCGACCCCCTGTCCCCTTACCTGTTCACAATTGTTATGGAATATTTCACTTGCCTGATGGATTTAGCAGCACACCGAGGGAGGCTGGTTCCACTTTTCCGGAGGGTGGATCCCCCTGTCACCCACCTCATCTATGCTGATGATCTATTGGTGTTTCTCCGACCATCGATGGAAGGTATGCAGACGCTTGCAGAGATTATGAGAGAGTTGCATTCCTTATCGGGACTTCAGCTGAACAGGGAGGAGCCGGGTGTACTTCAGCTCCTTATGTCCCCAGAAGGAGGAGCGGGCTTATGTGCTGGGTATCGAGAGGAGTGATCTTCCGGTGCGCTATTTAGGAGTGCCCCTCACGGTCAACTATGCCCGGGATCATGATTGCCATAGTTTGGTGGAGTACGTCCAGAGGAGGGTGGAAGGTTGGCAAGCCTCGGGATTGTCTTTTGGAGGTCGCATTGAGTTGGTTCGGTCAGTGATTACAGCTGTTGCTCACTTCTGGCTACAATCCATCCTCCTTCCTGTCGCTACTGTTAGGAAAGTGGATCGGATTTGTGCTGATTTTATCTGGAGGGGGGTTTGCATGCGATCTCTTGGGATCAGCTCTGCCGTCCCAGGGAGGAGGGAGGAGTGGGGCTTCGGCCTCTGCTGGAGATTCGGGAGGCCTCCGCGCTTAAGCTGGCATGGAAATTCCTAAATGGGGGGTCTCTCTGGGCTGCCTGGATGCATAGCAGATATGTGAAGCAGGAGAACTTTTGGACGTGTACTTCTGACAACAATCATTCCGTCACGTTCAAGACTGTCCTGAGACACAGGAGGACTCTCAAGTCTGCTATCAGGAAGGTCATGAAGGATGGGGCTGGAACGGACCTCTGGCGATATCCCTGGATAGATCGGAGATCGTTATTGGACATCAGAGGGGCTCAGACTCACCGGGAGGAAAGGCGGGGACTGACGTGTAGTCGGATCATTCGTGACGGCGAGTGGAGGCCGGAGTCCTATCGATTTACCATGGAGCTGGGAGAGATAATTAGTACTGTTGCCATTGATCCGGACTTGCTTGCAGATCGGTGGATTTGGGAGCCGGCGGGTGCGTCCACGGGTTATGGGGAATTCCAATTCAAGAGTTGCTACAATCTTATCAGGCGCACTTTCCCTCAGAGTCCTGACTACGATTTTGTTTGGTGCAAGGGCCTGGCAAGGAAGATGCAGCTCTGTCTTTACAAGCTCCTTTTGGGTCGTCTGCTTACTCGAGATCGGCTGTGTTCTTTCGGAGTGCATGTTCCGGATCCCAAGTGTGTGTTGTGCGGGGTGGAGCTCGAATCTATCCGCCACATCTTCTTCGAGTGTGTCCTGACTTGGCAGATCTGGAAGGAGCAAAATAGAATTTTAGGAGGTTGTGATTCCGGGAAGAGTATTGGGGACATCATTACGGTGATCCGAGATAGTAGAGGTCGAGGGGAGGACTAGTTCCGGACTGCTAGGGTTCGTCTGGCTGCCTCGGTTTGGCATGTCTGGCGGGAGCGAAACCGTCGGATATTCGAGGGACTGGTTACTCCTCTTGTGGGCTTGCTTCATAACATCGAATTTGATGTAAATGTTATGAGGTCTTGATGAGTGGGATTCCCCACTTCGATTGTATGTTGTACGATTACTGTGTTTCTTTGGAATAAAATTTACCCTTTTCCAAATATATATATATATATATATATATATATATATATATATATATATATATATATATATATATATATTTGGAATAAGGGTGAATTTATTCCTCGCATATAGCGGAACAGGTATTAAAGTACAACATCACAACTTTCCATGCCCCAAAATACTATTATGGGGCCATTACAGATACATCGAATTCTATATTATGTAGAATTCCAATGGGGGGGTAGTCAAGCCCTCAAAGATACGTCTGTTCCGCTCCTTCCAGATGTGCCAAACAGACGCAGCAAGACGGACTCTGGCTCTTCTAGTCCACCCCGGATCCCGTCCTCTGTGATCTCGGATCCAGCTGAGAATGCTCCGAATGTCCCGGTCCATCCCCACTCCTCTCAGCTGTGCACACTGCTCAGTCCAAATGTGTCAGGTTACCGGGCAACCAAAGAAGAGATGCCCCATAGATTCATCTGCATCATTACATAGCACACATTTGGCATCCGGGATCTGCATCCCAAACCGGAGGAGTCTGTCTCTCGTCATCAATCTACCCCGGAGAAGGCGATACGCACATAGTTGCATTTTTCGTGCAACTTCCTTGCCCCAAATGAAGTCCACCTCCTCAGCCTGGTCGTGGTAGGTCCGAACCAAATCATAGCAGCTACGAAAGCAGAATAGACCTGAACCGCCCCCCGTACCTGGGCCAGCCTAGCTCCATGAATCCTCCGTCTGGCTAGCGTCTATGGGAATAAGGTGAATCTCTGCTGCAAGCTGGACAGTAAATGGGTATCCCTCTGGCCTCCAAACTCCATCTCTAATGATCCGGCTGCATGTGAGCCCCCTACCCGCTTCCCTGTCCAGCTGCCCTCCCAATATCTCGAGCAGGGATCTGGAACCCAACCAAGGGTCTAGCCAAAGATCGGTAGTCGTCCCATCCTTCATGCGCCTGCAGATAGCGGTCTGGAGCACCGGTCTACATCTCAGGATGGCCTTGAATGTGACCGAGAAATTGTTGTCTATCCTGCAGGCCCAGAAGTTGGTTCTCCGTAAGTATCTGCTAGCCATCCAGTCCGCCCAGAGCGACCCCCCCTTGATGAATTTTCAGGCCATCTTCACACAAGCTGCCTTCCGAACCGCATGAAGAGGCCTCAACCCAACTCCTCCTTCCTCCCGAGGCCGACATAGCTGATCCCAGGATATCGCATGTATCCCTCCCCTCCAGATGAAGTTAGCGCAAATAGCCTCCACCTTCCGAATAGTAGCTGTGGGGATCTGGATAGACTGGAGCCAGAACATAGTGATGCCAGCAATGACCGACCGCACCAACTCAATCCGTCCCCCAAATGAAAGCCCCGCCGCTTGCCAGCCCTCCATTCTCCTCTGAGCAAAGTCCACCAAGCTGTGGCAATCCTGCTCTCGGGCATAGTTGACCGTCAGCGGAACCCCCAGGTATTTCACTGGAAGCTCGCCTCTGTCCACACCTAAGGCGAAGGCTCTCTCCTCCTGAAGTGTACACCGGGAGCTGAAGTAGACTCTGCTCTTCTCCCGGTTTAACTGGAGCCCAGAAAGCCGCCCGAACTCCTCCATAATGTCAGAGAGCGCTCTCATTCCCCTCATGGAAGGCTGGAGTAGCACCAATAAATCATCAGCATAAATCAAATGAGATACAGCAGGACTCACCAACCGGAAAAGGGGAACAATCCTCCCGCTATGCACTGCTATATCCATCATACTCGTGAAGTACTCCATCACCAAGGTAAAGAGATACGGGGAGAGGGGGTCGCCCTGCCTCAACCCCCTGTTGCTACTAAAATAGCCATGTGGCGTGCCCTGGATGAGGACAGAGAAGGTAGGGGAGCAGATGCACTCCCGCACCCTCGCAACCCATCTCTCGTCAAACCCCATGGCAAGCATCAAGTGGCACAGGAAGTCCCGATTGACCGTGTCATACGCTTTCCGAAGGTCAAGCTTCACACAAGCCTTCATCCCCCCCGGTTTGCTGAACTCCCGCACCATTTCATGAGCTAGCAGACTATGCTCCGCTATCGACCGACCCTTGATGAACGCTGCTTGGTTCTGGGACACTAAACCCTGCATAATCTCCTCCATACGCCTGCACATAAGATGAGTGATAATCTTGTAAAGAAAATTACAGCAAGCTATGGGTCTAAAGTCGGCAAGTGAGGTCGCTCCTTCCTTCTTAGGAACCAGAGTCAAGAATGTATGGTTCATCTCCTTCAGGAGCCGGCCCTCTACAAAGAACTCCTGAACCGCTGCCAGAACAGGTGCCTTAAGCGCACCCCAGTGTCGCTTAAAGAACCCAGAAGAGAAGCCATCAGGCCCAGGAGCTTTGTTGGGATTAGCCTTCATCACAATATCTTCCACCTCCTCCATCCTCACCGGTGCCAAAAGTAGACTGTTCCCATGTCGGGACACCAGTCTCTTCGTAACCAGGGCCGGAAACGTGCTGGAGTAGTCCGTCTGCTGATATAAGTCAGTGTAGAATCTGACGGCCTCCTCCTGGATCTCCACCGGGTCTCCTACAAGACGACCCTCAGCATTCAGAAGTCTGGGGATGCTGTTCCGATGCTGACGGGTGCGGATCACATCATAAAAGAATTTGGTACAACGGTCTCCATCTTTGAGCCAGGTGCATTTAGCCTTCTGTGCCGCACTGATCTCCTACTGCAGTCTCATGATGCTAACCTCCTCAATCAGGGTCTTCTTCTTAGCCGCCAGTTCCCTATTCATAATGTCAGATTGGAGGGCCACCTGAGTGTCCCGAAGCTCTTCTTCCTTCTCTGCCAGGGAAGTCCGCGGTCTCGTCTTCACCCACCCCCTGATAGCCCGCTTGAGTTGCTTGAGCTTGTGAACCATGCGGAATTGGGCCGTGCCATCCCGGAAGTGCTGCATCTCTCTCATAACTACCTCCTCATAACCTGGTGATAGGTACCAGCTGTTGTTATACCGGAACGGCCTCGTCCGCAGAGTGGACCTCTCACATAGGCCCACCCGGATAGGAGAATGATCGCTAGTACCCGCTGCCAGACCTTCCGCCACCGAGTTCGGGAAGCACCTGAACCACTCGCTATTGCCCAAGGCCCGATCCAGCTGACAAGCAATACGATTCTGAGTAGCCTTGTTGTGCCAGGTCCAAATATGTCCAGCTCGCTCCAGCCCCCGCATACCTGACATAAGAAGACACCTCTGGAAGTCGTATAAAATCGAGTCCGGTACAGGCCGGCCCCCAACCTTCTCTTGACGAAGCAGCATAGCATTGAAGTCCCCCATGATGAGTAGGGGAAGATGCATGTTGTCCGCCATACGACCCATAAGCACAATATCCCCCCACAGGGCCTCCCGGAGTCTCCGGTCGTTGTGCCCATATACAGCACCCAGGATGAATCTGAATCCACCTTTATTCTCAAAAGTAACACCGATGAGATGCTCAGACTTATGAATCTGAACCCCCACCCAACTACCTGTGTTCCACCTAACCCAGATCCTTGCCATACTGCAAAGATCTAAGTTATGAATGTGATCCCAGGCTGCCGGAGTCCGACGTGAGAGCATAGCGGCCCCTCGAATCTTCGTCTCCAGCAGAATAGCAATATCACATGCCTCTCTCCTCAGCACCCCTCTGATCTCCCTCCATCGACCAATGGAACACCCTCCCCTAATGTTCCATGCTAGGACCGACCTCTAAATAAAAGATGTTGGGCCCCCCTGTAACTCCTCTGGATCGACACTCGAGGGAAGTGTCTCATCCGTCTGCTCAAGAACTGCATCTACCATGGAGGAAGGGGCAAGATGAGCCTGAATCCTGCTAAGCATAAGTGTCCAGTCAGGATTGGGCTCGGTCTGGTCATCCATCTCCCTCATCTGAGGAATATCCTCCAGAGTGGCCGGGGCGTGTCTCTTCCTGCTACTGTAAACCATAAGTGCCGTGGAGGCCTCCACCCCCCTCTGACTACTATCCGTCGCACTCATCCCCCTGGTCATCATAGTCCTCCGAGGTCTGAACGGAACCAGCGCACCCTGCATGCTCTCCTGTCTCAGTGGCAATCCTGTCTCCAGTCTCCTATCAATCTCCATAACTGTGTCTTCCTCCATGTGTCTCTCTGGCGCCGTCTCCTCAGGCGAGTGACTGGGGGCCGCCTCCCTCTCTGGTGCCTCCGTCTGAACCGTCTCCGGCCGTGATGTCTCTGTCTGGCCCGCATGTGGCCTGGCGGGCTCCTTTCCCTTATATTTGCATGCACTGGTAACGTGCCCAAAGCACTCGCAATGCGAACACATGGGAGGGACCTAGTCATACTCCACAGCCTGCGTCAGCACCTCTCCAGATGGTACCTGATACTCAAGCATGCTCGGGAGCTCCGAGCCTGCCTTGATCTCCACAAAGACTCTGGCGTACATTATTCTGGATCGGAAAGTAGTGGCCTCATCTGCCTTGATCGGCTTTCCCACGAGGCTGGCGAGTCTCATGAAAAGTGGGATGCACCAATATTGAACAGGGAATTCTGGGAACCAGATCCAGACGGGGATGGCATTCAACACTTCCTTCTCACACCTCAGCGCCGGTGTCCATTCTTTCAAAATAATGAGTCTCCCATCAAACGACCATGGCCCTCCCTGCACAATCCTAGTCACATCCTCCGCCAGCCCAAACTTGACATAGTAAAATCCATTCTCCCGGGAGAAGAATTCCATGCTGCCCTTGGGCCTCCAGACTCTCTCCGCATAACCCCTGATTTGGCCAAAGAACGGCTTATTCCCTAACACATATAGCACTAAGGTGTTCTTCCAGAAATCAGCGACCTTAGCAATTTCCTCTGCGGTGAAGTAAGCCATGTGTCCTCCACCAACCGCCATCAGGGTAACATACTCCATAGACATCGGGCTTTTCGACTCCACTGGGGTGCAGACCTCCTTCCATGACCGAGGCCTCTGCTCCACAGAGGGGGTCCTGGTTGGAGGGGATGCAGCTATCGGACCTTGCCTACCAGCATCGACTACAACACCCTTCCCCTTCTCCGCCGCCGTCGCCTTTGGCCGCCATCCAGACACGGTGCGAACCATATTACCCCCTCGGCGATGCGGATCAACAGTGCCTCTTGGGGGTCGGCTCCCAGAATTGCCTTGGTTCTGAACCCCTTTTCGCCCTCCGGCCCGTCGTCTCACCAACGTCTGCCAGCCTGCCTCTCCAGTCCCGTCTGCCCCCATAGTAGACCCCGATCCGAATTCGAAAGTCGGTGCCGCCGACCCCCTCCCGCCGTGGTGCGCCCCGCCGCCGCCGCCCGACGTCTCCCTGCTGCCGCCGCCACTAGGGCTGGCCGCCCCCTCCACTCTGGAGTCTCCCGACCCCCCCTCCGCCTGGGGGGGGTCTCTCCGCTGCCGCCGCCACTGGGGCGGGCCGCCCCCTCCCCGCTGGTGTCGCCCGACCCCCCCCTCCGCGGGGGGGGGGGGGGGGGGTCACCATACTCCTGCCACCACCTGGAGGGGTGGATCCCCCCCTCCCAAGGTCGCCCGACCCCCCCCCCCCCCCCACCGCCTGGGGGGGGTCGCCAATCCACCGCCGCCCGGAGCAGAGAGCCGCCCGCCCCCCCCCCCCCTTCCCACCTTTCCGCCGGACTCCTCCTTCGAGAGGGTCTGGGGGACGGGGGGGGGGGGGTGCCGTCGCCTTCGTCACGAAAACCCTAGCAGAGCTCATCCGGGAGAAATTTACTATTTATATATATATATATATATATATATATATATACCAGCAGATTGTTGGACCTGGGATCCGCCAGGGGTTACTGGGGGCACTTGGGAGTTTCAGTTCCATATCTGCTACAACCTTGTGTGTCATACTTTTTCACCTAGCGTAGACTATGAATTCATCTGGTGCAAGGGTCTGGCTCGTAAGATGCAACTGTGTATCTACCGGTTGCTCTTTGGTCGGCTGCTGACGAGGGACAAACTCATCTCCTTTAGGATCTAGGTGTCCAACCCGAACTATGTGCTCTGTGATGTGGACAATGAGTCTATGCGATACTTGTTCTTTGAGTGCGAGGTGTCATGGGCTATCTGGACTGAGCAATGCCGCAGGGCGCTGAGAGGGTGTGACACAGACAGGGGGATCAGAGATATCATCACTGGGATCCGAGCTCACAGAAGGAGAGGGCAGGTTTGGTTCAAGACCGCTAGAGTTCGGCTTGCAGCTTCTGTCTGGCATGTCTGGAGGGAACGGAACCGACGCATTTTCGAGGGGCTAACCACCTCTCCTATAGGAATTCTACATAATATAGAATTCGATGTAACTGCTATGGCAACCTGAAGGGTAGGCAACCTTCCCTGATTGTATGATTGTTGAGCTGATTTTGGAATAAAATTTACCCTCTTTATATATATATATATATATATATATATATATATATATATATATATGTATATATATATATATATATATACGACGTATTTTCGAGGGGCTATCCCTTAGTATTTTTGTTGTACAAAGGAATATAGATGCTGACATAGATATCCTAGTCCCTAGATGACCTTATTTGTAATCTGGACGGGATTATAGCTGTAATCATTGTGTTTATCTATCATATTTACCTTCTTCGATATATATATATATATATATATATATATATATATATATATATATATAATAATGACAAATTCTTGGTGTTAGTTTTCCATCTACCAAAATATAATTTGTGCCTTTCAAAATTATGCATGTTATAGTACCGTGTCTATTTCCGTCATTCGGCAAGAAACATCTTAACCTTGCTATTGACAATATCAAGATTAAGTATACATCTTTTTACAACAATGGAGAAGCTAGTTAAAGGGGGAGGGGACGAAAAGACTAATTAGTGTGAGAGTTCGGCAATAAAAACCTTTGTCACAAAATTTTGAGTTGGGTGCATGGATCATTTTTCTTCTGTTATGCTCTGTTAAGGGTCAAGATTTGGGTGTTTAAGATTGGATTATTTAGCGATCGTATTTTTCGAGGCTAGCTTGATCATGAAGTCCTGTGTTGAAGCACGAGCTTGAGTGGGCTCACAAGCAGCTTGACTTGGCTAAATAGTTCTAGATGCAAAGTCACGTGCTGCTCAAGTCAAGTTCGAGTTTCCTGTACACCTTAAACAGATTTGAGAATTAGCTAAGGCAGTCAATTATCTTTCTTTCTTTCTTTTTCTCTTTTTTTTTTTTTTTTTTTTTTTGTTACTTTTTTATCTCAAGAATCAAGCCTGGTTATGTTTAAGCTCATATTGTTTTTTGTAGTTGAGGTCATTCCCATGTTCAGACTTGGTCTCTTAACAAAGTGAGCTCGAGCCTAGTCGAGCTTTTCTCATGTCGATTTCTTGAATTCTTCTGCTTGTTTGCATCTTAAATCTTGTCTATGTCTGATCCTGATTTACCGAAGAGGGAGGAGAACTCCTAATCAGTAGATGAAGATCACCAGTAACTATTGTGTGGATAGGAGTCGAGAACTCAGATATGATGGATAGGTGAGTCTCCTCCTCTTTTTGTTCTTCTCTCTATTTGGAGGATGAAAAGTGTCATGAATGAATAATATATGGATGCCACCCCTTTTATATGGAAGCAAACTATGGAGAGGGCTCCCAACCCTTTACAACCCTAGGACTCCATATTGTTGGATTTAAGGAAATACCGCATTTGCACATCGTATAACCCTAGAGCCACAATTAAATTGTTGTTGCTGAACCTGAATCGATTGATAGACCGGTCTGTGTTTTTTTCGCAAAAGGAGAATTTCAGCTGACTGAAGGATTAATTGAAGCTGAGCTAAGACAAGAACACTATATTGTTCGATTCATTGATTGACCGTTCTTTTATATTTTGTTATTATTTGAGAGTATCATTGATCGATTGGTTGACCAACTCTCTGATGGTTATGCTCCTTTCATCGTCTAGTGTGTTTGTTTTCTCTGGCCTTCTACAACTCTTCCGACATTTTTTTGGCTGACTTCCATTTGCCCTTGTCCATTGAAAGAATTCAAACTACATGATCACAGTTTTGGGAGAGCGCAACCCTTGCATGCTCAAAAGTGTAGGGAAAGGAAGGATTCCTTGTCTCTCTGCTATATCATTTCCCGCCGCCTGACAATTCCACTTTCCTCCCAACCGCTTATGATGTGATGTCGCCTTGTTGATTTTCTTCTCAATGATGCAGTCCTCCTTGAATGGTTTCTCATTTTCCACGAACAAATGGTCCATGAAGGAAGTAGAGCTTCACTTGTGTCATCGTTTAGCTTGGAATGCTTGAATCAAACATATGACTGAGTATAGCTACGAGTAAGGTAGTAAATCAAGTCAGAGGTGTTTTCTCCATACTACTTCAGGCGCTTGAAGGATCCGTAGCTGACGTGCTCTTCATGTCTCTCCCTACAGCCTTCTTTCCCATTTTGAACCATGCTATATCGCGAACTCCAAAGCTGCGTGATGCTGCATGCTTGTCCTTCCACATTTGTGATTTGGGTCTTCAACTGATCCTCTACCACAATGTGGATATTTTGGATTTATTTCATGAAATTCTGGGCCTTTTATATGCTTTTCGTCATTAACCTTTACGTATCTTGATTGAAATTTCAAATTTCAAGGTAGAATTGTGGATGACTAACTTGGTTGAAGGCGAACTGTAAATATGATTGGCTATCTTCCTAAGTTACAGGACTCCCAGAATTTAGCCTCCACGTGGTTGCACTACTGCTTGGTTGACAGCCTCTGTTTGACCATAAGTTGGGGGTGAAACATTGTGCTTTGCTTCTTATCATCGAGAAAGCATGCCAAAAGCTACCAATAAATCAGCTCTAACAATTTAAAATGATGGATGGGCGCAAACCAAATGCACCTAGACGTGGAAGAGAATTCGAGCGGTCCTCACTGATAATGGTCCTTTTGCACTCCAGAGGACCCACCTTAGTGAGCCTGTTCACCACCACAAAAAGGTTATTCCTTACATGCCTAGTCTTTGATAGGCCTCCAACAATGTCCACCAAGATTCTGTCCCACAGACGGCTTGAAACTGGTAGAAGTTTGTACTAAGGTTTGTAGTATGGGAATCGGTTTCAGACCCTTCCTTTGAGTATCAATATCGGCATTTTTGGCATTTTTGGCGGTTTCACGGTTTCAGATCTGAGTTTTGGGGTTTTTGGGTTTGGAAAGCCAAAATATATTAAGAAGTTGTTTACAGAACTAGAATAATAGCTGAAAGATATAGGTATAACCTTATGTATTATTTGTTGTTTTCTGTTGATTTTGAATGAAAAGAGAACTATCCACTTCATGCTCTAAGAACTCGATCACATGAATGTCATCTCCTGTTTCATGGAGTTAGGTACTACAACCAACTTTAACTCTAGCAACCTGTTCAACCTCGAGTATTAAACTATATTGTCTCAGTGTTGCAGCCATACTTAAGGTCTTCTTCAAATGCATCATGTTGCTGTTATTAGTGATAAAGGCATACATGACTCATTGATAAGCTTAAAACTGCTTCTAATTATATGTTAATTCATGTTATTTAAATTCTTGTATATTGCTTTATTTATTGAAATTCTCTTAAAGTCATTTTGCATGTCTGCTGGATAACTCATTATTGTTAATCTCATGGTTATGAGCATTATAAATACCTTTTAGTATCTTGATTACGTTCTTGTGTAAAACTTCTTCAGGCAACTAAGCGGACTAACAGTAGAAAGTTCTCATATGGATGGTTTCTTATCATACATACAAAATGAGATGAAGGAAAGAATTATCAAGGAGGAAACTCAGTTGCATGTCTACTCAAGTTATGATGTTGGTATGTGAGTGCAATGAGATAGACAATCATTTAGTGTGCTACTCTTTATCGTCCATGATTCAGTAGCTTAGACACATTCTTAGTCTCAAGTAATACAGCCAATTATATTGACACCTTCATTTCTTCTAATATATCCCCAACCAGGTCTGCTCTCACTAAATTCCTGAAAGATCTATTCTGCAGGTTAATAGATGATGAACATGATGATAAGAAAGAAGACTTCTTCAACACACCCAACCGTCTGACTGAAAGGTCGTATATGGAGTCATATAGCTCAATATCAACACCTATAACAAATGAAAAAGCTTCATCTTCAAAAGAATCGGTTCCAGTTGTCAATCATATAACTCCTTTCGGACAACGAATGTGCAAATTCGTAGCACAATTTACTTTGAACTCTAAAGATCAGGTGTCTGTCTCCAAAAAGGAAGAGCTTGAGAAGGCAGACGACGATGTCATTAGAAGAGTTCAACCTAGTAAAAGGTGCTCTTTGCACATTCTCAGTTTGCAGCCAGAAGCAGGTTGCAGATTCATGCATGATAGAATTGAAGATCGGGTAAATAAACCCATTAACCTTGCCAATAGTTTCATTACCCGTCTTCTGTGTCTAAATAATTTTTCAAGGTGACTTGTGTAGTTTCCCTTCAGAATTGTGTTCATTTTCTGCCTTATAATTTTTCTCGGTGACAGTTCAATTCCCTTGAGACTCGCATTAGAAGGCATGCACTTGCATATACAGCATGTGGACTTTATGGAGAACCAACGGATGCTAGCCTGGCGTCACAGGTGATTTCTTGTCAAATGAGATGATACATTTCTCTTGTGACAAATTATAGCAATCATATTGTTCTGATGTATTTTTAGTCTGTGTATATCATTCATTGTACACATTCTATAAGTACTCCATTAACTTCGTGATCTGGTCATTTTCTTGTATCTGTCCTTAATGCCAATTGCATGATATGATTCTAGTATACAATTTTTAACTCCATCACATCTCCCTTCCAGAGAAGTATATTTGCAGTTGGCATGGTTTGTTGTGATGGAGAAGGTCATCTGAATGATAAATCCATCTTGTTACAAGGCAGGTAGTGACAAATTTATCTTGTCAGGATCATATATAAGATTTTTTTTTTTTTTTACATTCTTGCTGAATTTATAATCTGTCATTATGGACATGCTAATGGGATTCTCAGCTGTCACTGCTGTGGTTTGTTTTTGATGTCATAGTGTTGAACATTCTGGAGGGCAGAGAGTGCGTCTTGACGTTCAAAAATTTCTCCAGTTTTCTTTGTTCCCTGGCCAGGTAAATCATTGTCTTAGACGGACTATTGATTCTATGAGTACAGAGATGAGCACTCTTGACCATTAGAATATCAGGTGATCGGTGTTCAGGGTCATAATCCTAGTGGGCACTGCTTGATTGCATCACAAGTGGTTGATTCTTTGCCACTATCCATTGATGATAGTTTGCCACTGGCTAAGAGACAAGCCATGGACCATGAAAATCAACCAAGTTCTTCACCCTGCACATCGAAAGTACTGTCCATGGTGGGTATTCCTGGTTAGAATGGTTTACATCTTTCAGTATCAACATGAACTCATTTTAGTAGTTTCTTCCTTCATGTCCTATCAAAACTGTGTCCACTAAACGCCACTTATAGATCATATACCGTTTATGTTAAATATACATGGGGATATTGTGTGTTTATCCATATAGCCTATAACTTGTATATGATTTCAGGGCTTTTGCAGATAATCATGCTGATTGCATTTTAATCCAGATCCATAGGGCCTACAGTAGGTGTATGCTTCAAGGGCTTTTGCAACTGATTCTACCACTCTGTTTGCATTGTAATCCATGGCCCTTAATGCAGGATCTGAAATGGACGGTGAATACAGCTGGCATTCATTCTACAGGGGTGTCTAGTATTGATTAGGCTATTAGAAAACATGCTAGGGCCGCCTTGCTCATATTGCAGTAACTTGACTCATCAAACTTTTGCGTTAACATTGAACTGCCTTTAACCCCACCCATCTGAACCGATTGATAATTATTAGCCATCCATCGTGACTAAAAGACAACTTCTAGCTTGGCTTCTAAGTACACTTCCCTACATCTCCTACATTCAGCCAAATAGACTAGGAGTTCCACTGGTCAACGTTTGGCCATCAGAGGGTTGCCTCCATCCTGAAGTCTAGTGTCTAAATTTTTCCTATGCCAAACTGCTGAGTAGAGGGAGGTAATCTGCTGAGTATGTATGTTTTTGTTTTCATGTCTGTTTTTGTATTTGGCTATACAATATTCTTGTTTCTGCATCTTGCATGCATGTTGTGTGAGCTTTAATCTACTCTTATTTTAGTTCTGAATGTTACTTTTAGTTGGTCCCTCCTGCCAATTGGCCTTCTGGTTTCAATTATTAGTCCCTCTTGCTAAACCTTGTCCAGGCCAGGACATTCAATACTTATTTGGAGAGTTGATGTAAGGCTTGATATGTCATATGGCAAATCCTTCTAGCAAAGCATATAATTACATCTTCGTCTAAACTCTGATCTAGTCTAGAGGAAATTGAGGGCACTCCTTGGTTGCATGTGCTTAGGTCTACTTACCGTCAACTTGACCTTATAGGTTTAACTCAAGGTCCTCTCTTTTTGGTAGCTATATTGGCTACGAATTTGGCACCACTACTGAGATGTGATGTTAGGCTGATACCCTGTCAAAAAAACAATTAAACTATTCTGTGGAGCATATTGTGGTCCATAGCCAATGCTGATGACACACTGATAGGTGGTCTGAAAACATATCTTACCTTTTGGCTGGAGATTGTCAACTCAGTGTTTTGTCACGATTTCAGACTTCATTTTGATTTGATGATGGCTTGGCTGTAATAATTTGAAATCCTGTATCTATATAGCCGAAACTGTGCAGAGTATGCTAGTATGTATGGACTTACTTTTAGTAGCCCGCAGGTACCTCAATGTGCACTTCCACAAAACAAAACATTAAACCAAAATCTGATCTTTAACTTGTGCGTTCAATTCCCATGGTTTTTGAAGATTTTTGAAACGCCTTAAGATGACGATACTGGGATTTGATAAAGGCATAAAACAAAAGTTACCCTCATCAGATGTATACTATGCTAAAGGCTGCTCACAAAGAATGCATGTATGTAGGCATTATATAAATTAAAGTCTAAAATCCAATAATAATGCCTTATTTATATAAAGCATCACACTGGATATACTGCTATATGCTCATGTAATGTAGTGAGCATGTTTTTTCCCTAGAAGTGACTAACAGTTTCCTTGGGTTCTTCATAGGTTGTCGCAGCAGGTCCTTTCACGACAACGGATAATCTATTCTTTGAGCCTTTGGTAGAATTGCTTGCACATGCTAGCAGGAAACAACCTCAATTGCTTATCTTGGTGAGGCGAAAATATTGAGTTTCACAATCTCTTTGTAGTCAAAGCTTTTTGCTTAGTATTAATCTGCAATTCGACAATAGGGTAATATCTTGTTAATGTTATGGCAGATGGGTCCATTTCTTGATTCTGAGCATCCAGATATTAAAAAGGGAACTGTGGACAGAACCTTTGATGAAATCTTCCATACTGAGATCATTAGAAGGGTCAGTAGTTCTATATATGTCTCTTGTATTGAAGTTTCCTAGACCCACAATGGATTTTTTTATTTGGACACTCTTAGATTTCTCACTTTTATCTTTTATTTAATGCAGTTACTAGACTACACTGGATATATGGGTTCTGCTGCACGGGTTGTTCTTGTGCCATCACCACGTGATGCTAACCATGACTTTGTTTTCCCCCAGTTTCCAATCTTGGCTGATTTAGCTTATAACGTACTTCCTTGCGTTCTCAGTTTTTTGGTAATTTGATAGTGAATCAACAATGACATGTTTATGAACATCTTTGACAACTCCCTCCCCACGCCCACCCACCCACATGCACTCACATATATACTAGCGAAAAACCTGTGCTCTGCTAGGTTGCATAATCTTACTTAGTCTAACTTTAGGCTGGCATGAAACCTAATCATGAATATATCTCAATTTTATCGAAGAAAAGTATTCAACTTTAGTTAATTTGACAATGCTTGATCCTCAATATAGACCTAAAATAAAGAAGTAGGGTATGCACTATGCACAGAGCCAACATACAGAACGTTGAGAGAATAATATATTAATTATATATTGATAATATGTTTCGTAGATAATGTATTGGAGTTATGAACAATTGTCCAAAACCAGACCTGATTTTACCCTATCTGGACCATAACCTGATGCTGGGCGGGTAGAGTCGGGGTCCAGATAAATCCTACACGACCTGGACACAGACTTCATTTGAATTTTTTTTAATCCTCCATAGCTCCTGAAGTTTGCATCCTTTCAAATGGCTATATGTTGCTATTGTGATTGTACCCGACTAAAATAAAGACAAAAATTCCATCAAAATGAGAAGGTTAAAGATAATTTGGAAGTTATTTAATCTCATAACTTTTACATAATTAAGGTTTCTAATTATTCATGTTATAATTATTTGGGCTTTCTTTGTTTGACATGATCTAGATTTGTAGCCATTGTTCTAAAATTCGCTATGCGGATTCGATGCGGAGGAGGGGCGTCTAGCGCCTAGCCGCTGAAGGCTGAACATGTATCATGATTTATTTTATCCTACTCCATTGTAACAGCTTATTAAGTGTTATATCATGATGAAACACACTTAATAAATAAATAAATCATCAACATATATTCTATCATTATCATGATTCATGAAGATATCATCAACATTATTTCATATGAAACACACTTAATAAAGAAATCACCATATCCATAATACAAAATTTGAAATTTCAATGTTTTAAACCAAAATCCAATGTTAATCATAAAATCCAAACAACATATTCACAATACCACTAAGCATAAAAAATCAAAAAAATCTTAAAATCCGAACAACCGCACAAGCCACCTAACAGGGCCGAACGACCGCACAAGCCCGCCGAACATGAGGTTTTCGGTTTGGCCTAGGACCACCTAGTGCCTAGGCGGTCGAACAAGCCGATTTTTATAACACTATTTATAGTGGAATGTGTCTATTTATGTGGCAAAATGTGATACAAGGAAGATCTCCAAAGTTGCTCTAAATTTAAGAAAAATCCCCCAAACATGTGGGACTCATTGAGTACTTACCCTTATATATATAATTTGCAACTAAATACCATGAACTTTCATACATTTGGAACTCGCTACCTTGAACTTCAAGTTTTTGCACTTAGCTACATCTCTTCGTTTTTACAAATTTAGACAATTTTGCCCCTCGGTATTTTTAATTTTTTAAATCTACTCCTTCCCCCCTCCCGTGCCTGCAGTCCCCCCCTCCCCCGTCGTCGACTCCCCCACCCGCCTTTCATTTCCAATGTGATTTTTCACTTCCCCACCATCATTTGGATCCCCCAAAACAAAATAAAAGGCTTACACAATAACATAACATAGCAACATAGGAATCCCATGACAATGCTATTGGCACTTTGGACCAACCATTCTTTGTAGTCAGCAACTACCCCATATGCCCACTCAAGCTGGTCAATCCCAGCATCATTTTGTCTTCTTGTTTGAATGACAATGGCATAAAAACCAGTTGGTATACATCTTGAGAACATTTTGGATGTGACATTTAGTATTTGATTAGAAAATGTAAGTTCTATCTGCATCCATGGAGTATCCTGCACGTTATGACACCTCCACTGTCGTATCCATGCTTCATAGGTAAAGATTCAATTGCATACTTCCCGAATCTTTGTTCAGCCACATCCTTGTAGTAGTCTGAAGAAAGTTCTTAAAGATTCGTTAGATCACTTTTACATGTAACCTCGTAACTCTATAATACCATTTTTTGACCTCTCAAGGTTGCTAACATTAGCATATAACTGAGTTTTGCAGCCTGCATTTAGCATTCGTCTTCCAGAGGATATGAAGCATCAGGTATGTATTTTGCACAAGATATATTCACTTGTCTTAGTTTTTCTATAATAACTTGAAAGAATATGTTCCTGCAATGCAGATAACTTGCCTTGCAAATCCAGTCTGTCTCAGTGCGAATGAGGTAAATATCCTCTTAGTATTACAACTATCTATCTGATCGCCTGTTTGTGTGGTTGAACAATATTAGAGGATTAATATTTGTGATATGCACGAACCATCAGAGTAGTTTGTAATGCACCTGGCGTGCAGCTTTCTCTATTATACGAAGTAGTTTCGCTTGCTAAATTACCTCATTTCTGATATGCATTGACCATTATAGTAGTATGCGACATAATTCTTCATCTGTTAATTAGTTACAGAGTACCTCATTTCTGATATTACCTCATTTCTGGCCAACTTATCATTCCTTCTTTCTGCTATCAAATCAAGTTTGAAGTATAAGGAAACTGCAATCTGGCTTAATCACTATATTAATTGTAGGTTAAATCATTACTACCATGAATATACTCATCTTATTAGGAAATAAAGTGGAAAAAGGAGATGCCTTAATTGAGATCCGATATCCGTTGAAATTTTCTCAGTATATATACTCCAAAATGTGCATATGCTAATGGCTACTGTAGAATGTGAAGAGCTATACATTTACTGTATTTCTTTGTTTTAAGTTGTATATCTTGTATTCATTTGGATTAGAACTGCTTTATACTTTTGCATCTTGTTTTGCATCTTGTTCTATGAAGCACAGGGAGCTGAATCATTTTTTGGGTTTTTCTTCTTCTTGATCAAGTTTAGCAACATCTTACATTTAATAAAACAATTTTCTAAACACCTTTTGTTACCCTGACTCCTTTCTCTTCTTATTCTGATTATATATTAGTTACATCTACTTATACCTTTCCAATAGATTGTTGTCTGCCGTATTTACTGTGGTTCTCTGTTTACATTGCTTTCCATTTTTATATTCCAGATCACAGTTGGTTGCTGCACTACGGATATTTTGAAACACCTTAGCAGTGAGGAAATTTCAAGAATTTCGGCAGATGCATCATCTGGTGATCGCATGGCGCGTCTTGCAACTCACTTATTGAGCCAGCGAAGGTAATTAGTTACATGACTACATCCATAGAAACCCTAGCCTTTGAGGCTGTTTAATGATAAAAGTAAAAAAAAAAAAAAAAAATCAACAGCTATTATCCTCTATATCCACCGTCAGCAAGTGTTCCTTTGGATTTTTCTCTCACACCAGAAGCTGTAGATCTTCCCTCAGTTCCAGATCTCATGCTCCTTCCCTCAGATCTTGCGCCATTTGTAAAGGTAATTAGTTCTGGTCTATTTAGTTTCTATTCCACATCCTTGTGAAGTATTATTTCCTTTTACAACTGGCCACTTAGCTGGCTTCTGAGTTTTTCTTCGTTTATATGTTTGTTTTGATCGTTTTGGTTGACATTGAAGCAAAGACGAAGGAAAGAAAATAGAAAAAAATTGAATTATTTTCTTACTATCTCACTACCTCCTTTTATACAAGGAAAACCAATATCGTCAATGAGTTCCCTCACCCTTTTTTAAGCTAGTACATTCCTTTCGCAGATCCGAGTCCAATCTTGTTTTTTTTTTACTAATATAAATGCACAAACTGTATAGCAAGTATTAAGCCTGTAGGATCTGTTTTTATGACAGTAGAATCCATTCGGAAATTGCAGGTTTTGTCCCTTGGTGAAGGAAATGGTGGAGAAGCAATCAAGTGCATGTGTGTGAACCCTGGGAGATTAGCTAAGGGCATTGGTGGGGGTACTTTTCTGGAGGTCAACTACAATGAAGATCTTGACCACACAGATGCGTTGATCATCCGAATATAGTTCTATTGGGAGAATTTATCGATGACAATCTCAGGAATCAGAATTTGGCATCTCTGTCCGAGCCCCTATATCTGAGAAAGTAGAGCTGATGCACAGTCCGTCGCAGAATTTATCAATCGAGATGTAGTTTTCATCAAGTATGCTTGTTATGAGTATTGTTTGCTCACCTCGTCATTTGTTCCTCCATCAAAAGTTGTGGAGTTTCCATAACATTAGCAAGTTAAATTATTGTTGTATTGATGAAAAGTTAGTGGAAAGAATTCTCTGGTGCCATAACTTTGTTGAGTTCCACTTTCACATTTTCAACACAGTTCATGATAGTATCTCCCTTTGCAATGTTTTCATTTTGTTGGGAAAAAAAAATCTTGGAAGATGGTTTTGATTTCCTACAGGAAAGTGATCGACGTTCCAAAAGAAAAAGAAAAAGAAATGTATGTTGAGAGTGGGATTTGAACCCACGCCCTTTCGGACCAGAACCTTAATCTGGCGCCTTAGACCAACTCGGCCATCTCAACTTGGTGACATTCTTGTTGCTGAAACTACTTATAACTTTCAATCAATGACGTTAAACATGGAACTAATATACAAAAGAAATAATCAAATATGGATACATGTTATTTAGTTTTAGAATCTTGTATAATATTTAAAATTTATGTTTACGTCTCTATATTGTCCAGAAGAGGGTTTGAATATCAACCTGCCGATCGACTTTGGTTGACAGTTAGATCTCGTTTAGGTCTCTATAGTTTTTAAATTTGCATTTAGTTTTTAGGGTTTCCTATAATATTTAAAATTTACGTTTACGTTTTCGTTTTAGATGGTCAGTCCAAGCCAACCGTCAAAACAAGATAAACCGTCTTTTGGATAATATGGAGATCTAAAACAAATTGTGAATATTATACGAGACCCTAAAACTAAATAACCCTATATTTAATCTTCTAACTTTGTCTTGCAACCAAGAGATATGGAAC